>DWPV01001502.1:0-20474 GCA_018251915.1 Urbanus proteus proteus
CATGCCGGCCTCCTCGGGGGAGCGCGGGATGTTACCTATGTTTAGATAAATAAGTATTCCTTTTTACTTTTTAACGCGGGTAAAACCGCGGGGATCAGCTAGTATGAAATAAAGCAATCTCGATCCTTCGCTTTTGTTTCATATTCGCTTTAGTCCTAGCTCGCATCCTTTCACGTAAAAACATAGTTTTGTTGAACCCGTTTCCATCGGAGCTAAGTTTAGTTAACAGTGAAAATCCAGGTTTCCTAACGGTGGATTTGCTACGATGTGCTGTGTTCAAGCTACATATAATTTCAAATAACTTCTCTGGTGGAGCTACACCCGTCCAAATTGAAGGCGCCCTTAACTCGATTATCTAGTAACTAGTTTATAATTAGAGTTTATAGATGAAGTCTTCAACACATGCGTCGAGTTTTACGTATATTTATCCATTGTTTACTGAACATAATTCCTCCGGTAATTTATTTAGGGAACGGATGCAAGTAATAAATCTGTTTTATAACACGTTAGACAAGTGAATGAAGCCGTATAAAAGCTTTTGTTGGTTCAAATAAAGTGCGGTTTCTTTTAAGAAACATCAGCGGTATTGTTTGTATGGTTTATTTATGAACATCATGATCAACCCATTAGTATCTCACTCTTTTGTCAGAAATAAGAATGCCGACATATTACGCCAGGATTGGTACACTTTATTCATCTTTGAAAATGTTATGATAAAGTCTAAGGTAGTGCTTATGATATCTATTTTCTTCATTTTTGAGATATGTAAGTTATAGATCCTGTAGATGAAAAGGTGGAATATTTTATACCTATTTATAAAAAAAAACTTTCCGATATTTGGACGCAAGCGTAATTATATTAAGCTCTACTAGCGGTCAGTCGTATAATATCTGACTGCGTCTGACTACCTACTCTTAACTTTTTAAATAGGTCGACAAGCCGTGAGAATATGCGCTTATTCTTGCAGGCATTTTAAGGTTTAACAATTTTTTGACTATGGCCTTAAGTTTTAAAAGCATTCGATATATTTTATATTGACCAGTATCCCGTACTTTCTTTCGTCAATCTGCATTGGAATAGCATGGGGGGTATTCTTCAGACGTTTCCTGTTTATGAAGAAAATATCTTGTCTATTAGTGGGACATAAATATCACTTTCTTACCAGAACACAGCACTGGGGCACAGCTGTTGTTAGACTTATATATATAAAGCAAGAATTGTTAACAGTACCTATATAAAAAAAAAAATGTCAACATTTACATTATCATCATCATCATCAGAATAGAGATTATAAAAACTTACTGTATTTCAATCTATGAAATGCATTTAAATGTAGTGTTAAAATGTAGTCAGATCGGATTTTACATTAAGATAAGAAGTAAGCTATCCTTTCAGTTTAGGCGTCGTGGGAAATCAGGTGCAACATCGAGATACTAAATCGCTACGGGATCATTATTATCGGTGCTAGGAAACTTAGTTTTCTAACAAATTTTCCTTAACCGGAAAACCTGGCGCAGAACACCGTCTAAACAGTAAACTTGAGTGGTATTTACAGGGTTCAAATTACTTTGCAGGGAAAGTTACAAAGACATTGTGTATGCAAATGGTTCTTGTTTAGGGCACAGTGGATGGCAGTAAAGACGCGGAGGCTGCGATGCTCTCTACAGCTGACGCTGAGTTAATCATTTATTTATTTTCAGGCTAGGAAGCGTTGTGTTATATAGTTATAGATATTACCTATATATTACCATATATGTATGCAAGAATAATTTAGTACAATATATTAATTAAACAAATGTTATTATTTTGCATACCCCAGAGAGTCAGAATAAATTTGTATTCTGCAAATAAATTATTGTTTAAACAAGAAAATCGCTGACGCAAGCTGTGTGAGTGTTTGGTAGTATTTTGTTGTATGTAGTGTAAAAATAATAAATTTAATTTAATTAAGTCAAGGGCTGCAAAGCATTCAGGAGTTTCTAGGAATAAAAGTTTATCTACTGGTAAATTAATTATATTCATTGTGGATATATTTTTAAATCTTTGTTGCTGTATGTCATAAGTAAATTAAATCAAATTACTGTCGTAAATTGGCTAAGCATATTTCTAGTTTGATATAAGAGTATTTAGTTTTTGATTTATAATCAAAATTAGCCGTTAAATGAAGTTGAAAAGTTAAATTAAAGCCATTAAATTGTAACAAGTTGCTGAAACAGCCGGTGCTATAATTAATTCAGCTTACATTTGGGACTCAATAGACCCTAACAATCTTCGATATTTGTATAAATGTTCATCAATTGATAAAACAAGCTTGAACACGCTATACATAGTTTGAAAATAAATTAGTAATGTGTACATAATACTCATTAACTATATTTATATTATATTATATATTTTTGTAATACTTGAAGCTTTTGTATATTTTGTACAATATTAAGATTATGTGGATTATCAAAATCGGCCTCGTAGGTCCTTTCAGCATTTTTCGCTAATCTTACGCTAATCGTACAGTCGATACAAATAAATAAAATTGAAGTGTCTGTTTGCGATTTCAAAATAACCTTTTTTTACAAAAAAAATACGTAGGTCTGTCTATCTGTCTGTTTGGCTGAGCTAATCTTCTGAACGGCTGGACCGAATTTGACATGACTTTCACTGGCATTTACCTGAAGGTCTAAGGCGTGAAATAAGGCATAACATTTAATTTTCAAAAAAAGCATTAGTGCACGCGCCACGCGCATGCGGGTCCCTTCGCGGGAGCGCGGCATGTTACCTATATTTAGTTAAGTATTCCATTTTACTTTTTTAACGTGGGTGAAACCGCGGGGATCACATAGTATTCTAATATTAGAAAATGAGCATGCAGTCCACTTGATATAAGTGTGAAAGTGTCAAACTATTATTGTCACATCGCTGGGCAAGGATCGCCTCTCGAGTCAGATGAGTTAGGACCGACATCCCTTTAAGATTTTTTAAAGAGTTCTTGGTCATTTCTCAGGATATTGCCCATTATTTATGACGTATTTGCATAAGTTATACAACTGAAATAAATAATCATCGATGCGTGCCTCGGATTGGTTGCTGCCGTACAACGTATCTAATGTGTAGATACACGGCTTGAACTATCAAAAGCAATAGAAAATGTGGTTAAGCGACTAATCCAATAATATAAGATTGTTCAGTTTCGGCAAGCTATGCTAGTACTCTTGAGCTTTCGTACATAAGGAGGTTTAGACTTAATTTAGTAGTGAAACATAGGCCTCACGTTCGCCATGTTGACTTGAGTGTAACATAGCGCAATTAAGTTGGATGTCGTGTGCCATTACTCAAAAGTAAATATCAGGTGAATTACAAGCACGTACGTTTGGGGATTGAAATAATTACGGAAAATATAGTGGTATGAAAATGTACGAATATTTTCGTAAAAATGAAAATTTTAATAACAACAAAGGTTTTAGATGGGAGACTTCTCTATAATCCTTCTGAATGTCCATTCTAATTTCTATAATTAAACCACTTACAGCATAAACAATTACTAGATATAAAAACTATAAATTCAATATACGTAGAGTATGGGAATTATATGTACAAAAAATAGCGCTAAATGAAAAGATGTGTCAAATCAGCAATAAGAAAAAAAAGCAAAGTATGAGCAAAAAGTAGTTAATTGTATTTGTTGGTAGTTAATACGAAGGCTAAATGTTCCGCAATCATTCTCTGTTACTGAACATTTCCGAATAACATTCTCAGCATTTCATCTCAATGGACTTGAGTAATGTGACATCATATATTATGAGCGGTGTGCATTGTAGTGGTCGGTATTGTGATATGGACTCACTTCTTAATGTTGTAATCTGTAACATTACAAGTCATAATGCGCAATGGAGAGCTCATTGTCGAGTCGTTACATTTCTGGCGAACGCTCAATGCTCTAGAATCTCTAGATAGATTTATAGAATATTCATTATTGCACACTTAATCGATTATAACAAAAATATACATTGACTAGGTAACCTAATAAAGCGATTACCTTTTATTACGTTAGTTACCTAAATTAAAGATAAATAAATAAAATAATAGATTAGATTATAAATAAATAAAAAAATACTGAGCGATACCATATGCGTGAAAACTGGTGGCATCAGTTCCAGGGAAACCTATGATACATATCACCAAATGATACATATTTAGAGGCTTTGCTTTTGTTGTAGTAGCTAATGAGCATAATATCACTTAATAACACTCATCAGCATAATAAATCTTACTCGTATGTATAGTACACACGAGTTTGTATAGGTAAATATTTAAAAAATAAAATACTCGTTTATTCAAAAGATTGTTAGAAAACTCTATGAAAGAATAATGTAATATATAATTACTGGATACACCTACATAGAACTCGAATAATTTAAAATTTTAATCGTCTTCAAAATAAGACTTCGTTTAAACCCAGGCTTTGAGAGCTTAAAGTTAAATCCAGCGTGGACTCTCTCGATTTTTTATTTATCCATGAAGGTCGAATAGTTTTCGTATTTAAAATAAATTATTCAAGGTTTCTTTATTTTAAAGACTGTAGTTGTAAACTGCAACTGTAAATGGTCGTTTATCTTTCACTTATTAGTGTACCCGTATGTGTGTGTACTTCTATGTATTATAATTATTGTATAACCTTTGGTAGGTACTCGATATTCGTTCTATGGTGACAGCAATGTTATTATTTCGTTTGAGTGCTTTTTATTCCCTCGTTAAATAATACATTTTCCCTTGTAAACATCATGTTTAAAGACTGTAATTACATTTATATTATTGCTTACATATATGTAGCTATGTCTGCATTAGTCTGTATTCGTTGTTGTTATATCGTATATCGTTATATCATAATTAAATACGTGGCCATAGATAAGACTTTGTTAAGTTATATCTTGGAGGGAGGACACGATATTATTCCTCAAAGGGTTAGGTTAGGTTAGTACATAAAAAAAATCCGGAGTTCACACCAATTTCATCTCTGTATGTCGTCCATTGTTGTGAATTTAGCATTTTTTGAAGATGAATCTTAGTTAATTACTATAACTATATAACTATCATCAATTTGAGAGATAAAGTTCTCGAAACGATACTGTTGAGATATAAACTTTTCTCCCACACACGAACAGCAGATGAGATTGGATTTGCATGGAACCAGCTAAGCGGAGCACATTTATAAGAAGCTGAGTATTTTCTTAAATTATGTGGGTGAGCGTAAATCTGTGCGCAGACCGGATATTTCTATTGCCCATAAATCTAGTGAAGGCAATTATTCTATCTGCTGTTGTGGCAGAACTTGCGTGTGAAGATATATGAATCTTCTATGATGTATATTTACTGGTATTTGACGAACACGTGCAAAAAATAAATCGCTTGTCGAGATTAAAAAAGGTGTTCAAGGTAAGATTTTTTCGGTTTTATATTTAATCATGACGTTCTTCTGTACTTGTATAATATAATGTTGTTATATTTTTTGTTTTATGCAATCTACAGACATGTTTGTCTAGATTATAAACCTAGGTAGGTTTATAATCTAGACAAACTAGTCAGCTAAATATATGTAGGAATATCTTAGTAAAACATATAAAATGTCGGCGTTGGTACATTAGTTTTTAATATCAATAAACAACACTGATACAAAGTCTGGGAATACGTTAGTGACTCCGCTAATGTAGTTCCAGGTAAAATAAATGGGGATGAAAACCACTTATCTGGTTTGCCGCACGCTCTTCTTGCCTTAGGGTGTTGTTCCAAATAATATATTTTTTTGGTTTCTTAATGCGACTTGAGGGAGAAGTTGAATAGTCGGAATCTTCTTCAGTCCTGTTAAAAGCCCTTTCATGCGACTTTCTCTTTATATTTATTACTACGGTTGTATGGGATACGATACCAGTATGCGAGTGCATGCACGTACAGAGATTGGTGCATCGTGCGCGGCCGGTTTTCTGAGCTCATCACTGTAGACGAGGAAACGTCAAAAGTACATAAATTACATTTTTGTTTTACCATACGCGGCCCTAGAATAGATCATAACTAACATTGTGTAATTACTGTAATTTTATCATGATTAACGAATTTCAATCTTGATAATGGATGTTTGACTGTACACGTACCTATGTCTATTTTGTGGTGCAACTGAAAGATACGTATTTAGAGTTCCGAGTTTGATACTCTTATAATATTTATATACTAATTATATATAACAGAGCAATGTATTGGATTTAAGAGCTAGTAAGTGTTAAAAGTAAATGAAGTAATATGCGCATAAATCAGTTCTCCTTTAGATAATGTCTGTGTACACATGTTTCGGTTCCCACATTGGAGTTCACACACGCGTGTAAATATTATGTCTGAGTCGAATTATACTAGTGAACGCTCGAAGGGTTATTTCATGTATATTTTACTTATGTTTACTTTTCAACAACTAAACTTGTCGAGAGGGTTAACAGATAATGTAGGTAGGACATCATTTTACGTCATTATTTCGGTAAATATACAATTTCATTTACTATTGTACGAAGCTTAGTCTAAAACACATAGCATGTTTAGGAAACCCTAATAAGGGTAACTGAACCGATTGGATTTTACGACCCGTATTGAGTTACAAATTTTATTAATTAGTGGCGGTTTAGATCGTATGTATCTGAAACATAATGTTATTATATTTAACATTACGTTCATACGTAAACAATAAACAGTATAACAACTGATTTATTATTTATACTTTTGTAGATACCGACTGACTTAAACATAAGGTGAAGCAACGGATCTTTGAACAGTAGACCCTGATGCTTGTTTTATAATAATTATATAATTATTTATTATAGAGTTGTATAGTGTCCAGGAGTGGGCGAAACGGCTGCGACACAGTTTATATTTTTGCGAATTTTCAGTTTTCTTAAGTTGTTGTATGTTCAATAAAATCTTTAATAACAGATATCATTAGACTGCAACGATTACTTCCATCAGTATAATGCACGGCTTTGTCTACCTGAGCGGGATAAATTTAGAGTTTACTACACCGATATACATTTAAGCAGAATAATATATATCGGGCAACATGTTATTGAGAATATACCAATGGATTCTAATTATCCGAGGTCTGTGTAGGTGAGCGTTTGTGGGCGGAAAAGCGTGAGGCCCGTTTTCAATGTACTGCATATTATGTTATTCCGCGTGCAGCCATAAATTTATAATTAACCATAACGTTCATTAAAACGGTAACGTGAATTTCTATTGAAATGCGGATGATAAATATTTCTGCGTTTAGGCACTGCTGTTTTCTGATTTGATGCGTGTGGTCAGGGCGAGACAGTATTACGGGGCTTATCAAATTAGTCTACAGGGCAGTAACGTAGCTATAGCCGGATATCTAATCCTATTTGAAATTAAATTGGCCACTTAAAGATCAGATCAGAATTAGATGGATTGCACGTTCTTTAGGTCTCTACTACTTTTATACTCATACAGAACGTGGTAGCTGAGTAATTTTATTATGTTGTTACTATTTTTTATATTCTGAATAAGCTTCAATATTTTGTCTTAGATTGAAGAAAAATATTATTTGTTCCTAATATATTAAAATTCAAAGATAGTAAGCCAGCTTTATACCTTTTAATTTCCGGTAAAGGAGGCACTGTCACGTCAAGAAAAATCAAACTAAAATTCTATTTGTTGTTTATGCCAATGAGCACCCGTTTTCCACTTTGTTCAAAGAATAAGAAGTCTTTATTCTGTCCAACAGTGGTACTCAAGAAACCAATTCCCCGGATTGGAATTGGAATTGGGTCGACACTAGCGCCGATTGAGTCCGATATTGGGTGGATATTTGATTAATTAAAAAATACTAAACGATTTCACATAAACTTTTATTTAAACGTTTATTAAGACATTTGGTTCTACCAGTCACTATAACGAATTGTAACGATGCCATTAATGATCAATCCAAACGTATTTTAAACTTATTGAAGAGTAGTAAATAACGTCGTCTTTGACAAATTGGATTGGAATTGGGATCGGAATTGATGTTGGTTTTGTGAGTATCACTGCAGATTAGGTAAAAATAAAAAAAAATGCTTATTTACATATTTGTGTATTGTGTGTACGAATAATTTCGAAGAAATATTTTTATAAATATGTAGAATAGGTGCCTGAGCCCTTTGTGGTGTGGCACGATGGTGCCTCAGCATGGTCACACTCATTTTTACCTTACACCAATGGAGGTTAAGCACTGTAATATTTTTTTTTGAAGTTCTAATCCTTTTTGGGATATTTTATATAGGTCCCTGGACGGCAATTTCAACTTTTCGTCACGTGGACTGTATGCTCGTTTTTTACTTCAATCTTAAAAAGAAAGTTATCTACTGTGGACTTTCTCGTACGGAAAAGTACTAGAGGAGAGACAGAAAGAAACATGCCTCTATTTTTATTTTTGCCTCAACCAACAGGCCGAAGTAGAATTATTAAAGTTGTATACCGGACGGAAGTGTATTTCGCAATAAACTGAGCAATGAATAAAGAAAATTTTCTCACAAGATTCCAAGTTCACAGATGTTATGCTTGTGTAAAAAGTAAAGAGGAAATAGCTAACCTGGCTATTTAGCTTATTCATTACACTATTCATATTCTTTTAAATTACTCAGTTAGGTCATAAATGGAATTTTAAACTAAACCTTAAAACTAAGGCTGGATGTTTTATTGGGCGTATTTCCAAAAACTTTTTCTTATATTTAAAATATGTTTTCGCACATGTTTGTTACGTGTGACGGGATGAATGTGTGATAAGCGCTCGGCTAATGTGAAATTAGACCCAGAGGCGGCGGTTTCACTTGGCAAGATGGATATTACAATATTTTCTGTTCTGGTTCCAGCTTTATTATTGCCCAGTAGTAATAAAAGGACTAGAAAAATGTTAATGCTCAAGATAGACAATGGTAACCATAAAATACAAGAAAATGAACTTTAAAATATAAATAGAACTAAAAAATGAGAAACAAGTGACAAAGTATAGGGTACGACCAGATCACATAGTGTCTGTGGACTATAAATTCTACGTTATAAACACAAATAAAATTTTAGTTCTAAAAAAAGTATTTTCTGCCATAATTTGTACTACCTGTCTATTGATAACAAGAGAACATTTTATGTAAGTCTCATCATGTAAGACACTCTTAGAGCTAAAGAAAACTCGAGCACTGTTGCGTTAGGACAAAAGGAAAGCTGCTTGAAATAAGGTGTAAATAATACATGTTATTTTCTTAAGTGTAAGTCACAACAATGTTAGATTGCTCTTCAGGAAGCTTTTAAGTAAATATCTTATTATGTTTATGTACTCTATCAAAATGTCGACAAAATTTTACTTTAAAACGATAGAATATTAAGCGCGGGCTGTCTGCAAATAATTAATCTCCTCAACTCGAGCGTGAATCAATTCTCAAAATTTCCTGCTAAATCTATAGTAGCTGCAACTTAATACTCACGAGCAAGGCAATTTAAGTCTTGCTCTCTGTTTAAGAAGTTTAACAAAGCTTGTTTGGGACGAATTCAAACTAAAAGTACTTACAGCTAAGTATGTAGTGAACCTTACTAACTAAATCCTTTACGTTTGTTTGCAGACTCTTAGTGTTTATCTTTTTCTCTAGGAGTTTAAAATGCAAAGACAAAATTCGAGCCGAAATTTATTTAGTATAATAAATTTTTTAAATGTGCTGTTAAAAACGGTATTTACTAATTTCTCGCTGCAACGGATATATAAGTACCATGAATAAAAAGTGTGGTACAAGATGGGATACTTATACATATTAAGTAGTCCAATTAAGTCATCCGACGTCAGGTAGGACTCAAACTATATTTGTATTTTGGGACTTTCATGGGCGGCAGCGACGACTGACCATCAGGTGGACTGCATGCTCTTTTGCTTCTTCTATAGTGAAATAATGAAATAGTACTGATCAAATGAAATAGATCTGAACTTAATCACACAGAAACAACTTTGTTACTCGAGGTGTAAGTAACAAAGTCTACAAAGTTTAATGTAAGTTTAGATACATTAACAACAAATACTTACCCAATCTAATCAATAGTTACCATCAGTAATACGGGAGTATTCAAGATCTGGGTTTTATTTTCTCAAGTAGTTACGATAACAGAGCAAATACTTAGGCAAACTACTTAGATCTTTTGTGTAAGCGGGAGGGATCAATAGTTTTCAAATACTTCTCTCTGATTAGTTTTCAACCATGCGAATGAGGAACGTATCTAGAACTATAAGAATACCTACTATAAAAAGAGCGATAAGGGCAATATATTAGCCACAGCGTAGACTATTAGGTCTACGCTGTGGCGAGTCTCTTAAAGAACATTTTCGTACAATTAACATATTCGTATTAACGGTTCACAGCTAATACATTTATGAAAACATCATGTATGTAAAAAAACATAGTTGTGTTTGATAAAAATAGTTACCACCCTAGTTTTAATACTATAGATTATGTAAGGTGGCAACATGTTTCATGTGCAATTGCATTCGTTATTACAATAAAATACCACTTCACACCACGAATCCCACAGAAACAATGATAAAAAAGGATATTTAATAAACGCTCTGTAAAAAAGCGTACTACAAAACTAGTGATAACTTGACCGATATAACCGTGTGGTCTGAAGCGCCTCCAGCTCCACATGCCTTATTAGCGGAAGTCGGTTTTTTTTTGCCGCAACCCTTTTTATGTCTCACGGAAGGGATACGGATTAGTGGGCAATCCGTGTCAAATGTTCTCGAACCGTCGGTAAGGCCTCCGACAAGGTTTAACGACTGCTATCCAATGATAACAATCTGGACCGACAGCTTAACGTGCCCTCCGAAGCACGGAAACGCGCATGTAATTTTTGCCACTAGCGGTCACCCATAGGCACATCTATCGACCGCGCCCGACGTTGCTTAACTTTGTAGATCGGTAAAGATCAACGCAATCCGCAGGGCTATATTATTGTAAAATATATACAAAAAAATAAAGATGTGTGTTACAGAGAAAAAAAATTGACGTTCAACAATAATTCTTTAAAGAATCCATTTTGAATAAAATATTTTTGATTTTGATTTCCATAATAATGTTAGGTTCTGAAAAGTTTCAGTGAATAAACTGATCATAGCAGTAATGGTTCCTAAGTTTATTTTTGGATAATTATTATGTGAATGTTATCAGTGAAATGATTTTTAAATAGGCCTTAAAATATTTAATTAGCTACTGGATAGGTGGGTTTGTCTCTTTCATTATCGAATATTATTAATGATTCTTTTTTAAGATTTAAGATTAAGATAGACTGGCAGAGATTGTTTCAAGCATTAAGTCCGCCTTTTAATACCAATGTTAATTAAGGTATAATAAAGTTTTAAATAAATAAATGTCTATTAATGTATGATGTCTATATGATTTGTTACAAAATAGTAATAAAATCTGTTTTTAGTCTTGCTTTATTTTTGGCAGTACAAAAATACCAGAGTATGGCCGCGTATGATCATAATTTTGTGTTATGATAACTCTTCACAATAAAACTATTTTTGATTTAGATAAAAAGAACCATTTCGAAAAAACACATATTTAATGTTTGTTAGTCTTTCGTATACTATTATATTTTGTGTATACTACTATTATTGCGATATAATTTAAACGAGTACCGATCATGACCAAAGTACCTCGGAAGATTCTCGATTTTCTCCAACTTAAAGAAGTCGAGCATGCTATAAAATCGCGACCTTTCACGAGCTTTTTCACTCCAATCTCTTTCCTTTTCAGTAAATTGACTGTACGACCAATGTTTAAGGGTCCTAAACACGAGACGGTGTTCGTGACAAACTTTATGTTGCATAGCGTCAGTTCCCGTGTCTTTTAAGACCACTTTGTGATTGGGGTTTGTACCACAATCCGAATGAAACAATTGTTCAACACTTGTTGTTTTATCTGCTATACTGCTGTGATCACCTTGACACTGAATATTTACATCCCGGCATTGCGGTTTAACTGTTTCTACTTGGACGTATTTTGACAGTAACTTTTTATTATCGTCAGAGTTTTTACTGCAAGACGCTGCAGACTTGTCTTCAGTTTTATGGGTGACGCAGTTTGCTGTATTGACTACTGTACGGATATGGAAATTATCTACTTGTGCTTGAATTTTAGGCTTGTGTCTTTCAGTTCCATTTTCTTTTACTTCGTGAAAAATATGTCTCCCGATCAGGTTTATGAGGTCGCTTGATGGATCATTGACGTGTTGAGCTATTCCCCAAAGGAATTCTGCCATGTGAACAAAAATAATTTCTTAAGGTATTTAACTTAAAAATGTGACATATTTACTAAATGACATTTAAATCATTTTATAAATATCAAAACTTTTTAAACTGGAATACATTTAGGCGATAAATAATAATAATAAAAAAATTAAATACAATTTTATTTTTTTCTAGTGCAATTGTGTAAATGGAAGTGGTTTCTTCCTTTCTATAGATAACATAGAACAATATTAAATGTACATTATGAATTCTTACTAATATTGTATGTAATCTTTATACACTGGTAGTATTTTCGCCCGCAGTTGGTACATGCTCTAAGACTTCTAGGTTTTTAAACTATGTATTTCTACAAGATACACGTATACCTATTTTCTTTCGTTTCTATAACTATGATGTACCAGAACGTGTATATATTTTAAAATGTTTTGCAATTTTAAATATCTTTACGATGAAATTTACGATAAAATATTAAATTACAAGTCATTTTGCATGAACATTTTATTTTGAACACAAATATGAGCGAAATTAAAGTATACATTAAAATAATGTTTTACGGTAAAACGTGTTTAAAATCAGATTAAAGCAATTACCTTACAAGTAATAAAATTATGTGACGTTCGCATTGGCAACTTAGTCACTTTTATTTGTTTATGAAGTAGGTATTGCTGCTATATTTTTGAAGAATAAGAATGCGTGGTGGATGAATCTGAGTTTATCAATAGAGGGATATGAGGTTCGAATCCAAGAATTTATTGTGGCTTGCTTTAACTTTTGGGTGAATCTACTTGGGTAAGTCTTTTTTCAAGTTCAGAAAGTCTACCTTTTAGCAATTGACAGGTGCAGTGGTCTATTACGAAGCCCTTCTTATTCTCAAAGGAAACCCGTGTCCAGCTGTGGAGCTTTAATAGCGCGTTGGCTACTTCGACGACCTAACAAAAGTAAGCTCTTACAGACAATGCGTGTCTGTGTAAGCTCTACTACGGATACTTGTTTTATAAATTTAAGTCTCTCGTTGAACTCTAAAAATAATTTTGCAAATTTCTTTAAGAGTCCAGTAATTGTTTTAAATTTAATTTCAAACAGATTTAAGGTAAACTTTTGTGATATTTCATAAATTAATAGAAGAAACGTTTTGTCGCAGTTGTCAAGAATATATTATACTGCGGGTCAAATTGAACTTTGACCAGTTCAGAAAATATGAATGATGTATGGAAGGTACCATAATCCCCCGATAACCTTTATGTACCCTTTGAGTGTGGGCAAACGAATAAATTTGTATTCAGACATTTTTTATTACGTACGGTTGGGTTGGCGCGGTATTTTTTGTTCGAAGAAAAGGCTAATCATAAAAACTTCATTACATTTTGAACATTGTATATTTGTAGTTCCCATGTGTATCAGGGCGTATAAGAAATGGACTGTAAATGTTTTATGGTGAGTGCTTTCCGATGTGTAAATTGATTACGATTGTTTGACTTATGTACTCATAAGCTTCCGTAAGAGTACATAAAATATTCTTCAGGTCTGTTGAGAGAGATTTTTCTTTTTACGTGTAAAAAATACGGGTAAATGTTGATATAAATTAACGTTTTGTACAGACACTGAACACGCCAGACACTGACCGTTGCAGGTAAAATTATATCATATTTTGTTACGATAGATATTAATACGTTAACTATATATTGTTTAGGAAAACACCAGATAGTTATGATTAAATTTACATTAAACCCTTATGCTGCCAAACGTAAGCCTATAGTAAAGTTATAAATATATATATACGCATGGGTGTAATGGGATGAATTCAGTAAATATATCTAATTTATTCGAATGTAAAACACGTTGAAACTTTATGTTTAGAAACAAGCAGGTAAAAGTTTGACTTGAGGAGAAGCAAAGCGTCTCCTATTTGAATCGTTTAGCAGCAGATTATCGGCGTTCGTTGCTACCCTCCGAGATAGAGGGATGACTGGCAGAAAGCTTTGTAATCGAAATCTGATGGTGATTCATGACTCTTTGTGAACATTCAAATTTCACCTCGATTGGGATTTCCATGAGTTCAGTTACCAGTCTTAATACCCCGAACTCTACTGGTTTTCACAGATCCTCACAAATCGTAATGCAAATAATGTTTTTGCGAGATGCGGAAAATATAATATTATGAAATTCTTATAGATCTTTTTAAACATCAATGCAATATTTTATCGTGTCATTTTAATGTGAAATTTATTGTGTACATAACTGTTCTAATGGTCTCAGATAAATATTACTACGGCCATCAAGACAGAACTACGAGGGCATAAATTTTAATGCACGCTACAATAATAACGAGAGTTCTCGCTGAGATTCATCCTACGTTGATCATGACGACTGTACGATCTTGCTTTGCAAAGTGGAACGATTGTAATTCCACCAAGGTGGTACCATTGTCACGCTTATTTATAGTATGAAGTAATATGTATCATGTCGCTTTTGCATGAAGCGACCATTTTAGTCTTTAGGCGAAACAATGTATCTGTTATTAATTGCGGATGAACACAGCATTCTATATTAACTTGGTTATAGATGTCCATGTTTGGCGGTGACCACTGATAATCTGGTGAAATGTATGTTCGTTCGCTAGTTTAATCTCATAAAAATTACGTACATACATTCACAAGTAAATACAATTTTACAATTAATAACGTAAATACGTAACATTTCATAAATGGGAACGCAGATACAATTATTGCTGTCGGTGCCTATAATTCAATAATATTGTGAAATTATTAGGTGAAGTGCCTATTTATTTCATACAAAAATTGTTAAATTATTAGGTGTAGTTTGGAAAGATGTAGAGTCCTGGATGTAGAGCTTAATTCACTCGTTAATTTAAAATATTCGCCCGTTAAGTACGTTTAAAATAGTTCCTAAATAAGTGCATTGGAAGTTAAAAGTTATTTATTACTCTTTTCTTAAGATGTCTTGGAATATGCACTTAACGGGTCTAGAAAGTTTTCCGACGGTGGCGGACGTGGAAAAGCGCTCAGGAGTTAGTGTCACAGAAACGATAGCTTCGGAAATTCTTTTATAACTGATATTAGTTCTTCTCTGCCAATTTGTGTCGGAAAGAAACATTTTCTGAGATACCTAGGTCCGTTAGTTTACAAGTAGCCAAATTTAGTAGCAGGTAGGTAAGGGAGACATATGTACGTAAACGTGGCGTACTTAAGCCTCAGGTGTAGCAACGGATTTGTGGTCAACCTTAGGCAGGGTTCTAATCTAGGCTTGATTACTTGTTAGGCGGCAGTGGCCAATTACCGTCTAGTGAACTGCATGCTCGGTTGCTTAAAAACTCTTACATTATTTAAGTATATATTTTAATTTATATTTTGTTCTACCATCACTTTTATCTATAATATGGATTCTATATCTATACTAATAATAAATAATATTGAAGTATATGTTTGTGATTTCAAAATAACAACTTTTTACTCAATTCATATGCAGGTAGCATTCGTGTAGTATACACGATACCTATAACAGAAATATAATTAATTGTTTGTCTCTCTGTCTGTCTGTTTGGCTGAGATAATCTTGTAAACGGCTGGACGGATTTAGATGGGACTTTCACTGGAAGATAACTGAAGGTCTAAGGTGTAACATAGGCTAATTTAATTTTTTTAAAAGCATTAGCTCCCCGCTCATGCGGACGCCGTCGCGGAGGCGTAGGATATCAATTACGTTTAAATAAGGACGCCTTTTTACTTGTTTAACGCGTATGAAACGATGGGATCAGCTAGTCAGATTTAAAAAACGTATCTTAAAAACAAAATTTCACGCACATTTTGTTTTTAAGTGCGACTTACATATGTTTTTATTAAATTTTTGCAGGAAAATATTATTCTTTTGCTAAAAAGCTGAAACGTGTAAGGGTATTTAGGTCGCGGATACGAATAATAATGTGTTGGAAGTACACATGTCCCATTTGTTGAATGCCTGATTCCTTTTAAAATATGAAGTAGGTAAGTACCTATTATTATTTTGTTTTTATATGTACCACCTACTTATATCGAATCAGCAAAAACTTATACTATAAAATATGTTACGTCTTGGTAAATAATATTTAGCTAATGGGCTAATAACTGATCAAACATTGAAAACGTTTCTAGTGACGGAACGGTAAGCTTCCAGGAGAAACTAAGTGTGGGAAAAACCAATGATAGCTTTTCAAATCCAGTTTTTCTATCCAAGGTTCAAATACCAGGCATTTTCGAAGTTGTTAACGTTGTGTAAAGTGCACTTGGCTAACGTGATACCATTTTAAATCCATCTTACTTTGTCGACAGTAGGAGTGGAGTTATGTAATATAGAATCTATATTTATAACTAATTTTGTAATTTGTAAACTTTGCAAAGATAACAAATTAGAAAACTAATTATAGTTAAAATTAGTTACATCATATACATGTTGTACCTATAAAGATTTACATTTTTATTTCTTAATAATACTTATCTTTCGTATATAATCTAAGTTCTCAATAACACTTAATTTTGTCAAATATTATATAATAGGTATCAATTTTACAATGCTCGTACAATATGTTATACTAAATATATATTTAAAAAAATTAAATAAAAAGGGAAATATATCTTCAGAAATGCGTACCTACGTCGACACCTCGTGAAATATTACCGCGATTCATCATAGGCAGCCCAATATAGCGTTTGTAAATCTCCTTGAATCACATTAAATTGATTTATTTGTTAATACGAAATTGAGGACGTGAATTACAATTTTATTCTAAACCAAATATTAGAACCGTTATTCATTTTGATATTAAATCTTGCGCATAAATTGAAATAGAGTCACGTAGGTCGCAGAGTAATTAGGTGATGAAAATTGATTTTTTGAAATTGTAATGACAGTATGGTGTTAAATAAAATTAGAACGTAAGGAATGGAGTACAAGAAACTTTTAAAAATGTATTAAATATTTTAACTTTTAGAATATCCAACTGATTGTAAAAAAACTAGCCGATCCTCGCGGTTACAGCCACATTAAAGAAGTAAAGTGGCATACATATTAATCATAATCAAATTAAGTACGAAGATGCGCATGGGGCGCGCAAATAATTTTTTTTCGAAAACTAAAGTAGTTTATGTTAGACTTTTAGCCAGTTAAAGTCCCATCATAATCGGTCCAGCCGTTTAGAAGATTACCTTAGCCAAATTTTGTATCGATATTTTTGTATCTACACAGACCAAAAAAAATATTGCATTTTTGTTATAGGTATCGTTAATACTTTCATATGCATTGAGTAAAAAGTTGTTATTTTGAAATGACAAACAGACACTTCAATTTTATTTATTTTTGTAGATTGCGAGTCACACATTAAATGAGATACAAAGTAAGTCTAAGTAACGTGAACCGCGCTCGTGTTATTTAGGTGTAAAAATTTAATTTCAATCATGTAACATTTTTATAGATCTTTTGTGCCTTCAATTAATTTTCCTTTGGACGATTAATTCCGGTAATTATATTTAATCATATATTATGTAGTTAATAATTATGCATCGGCACCATTGCCACGCCTACTGCCTTTGGGGAGTGCCTAAGTTTCAACTCCTCGCATAATTATTATTTGGTTTGTTATAATTATGATATGACGTAACCTTAGAATGACATGAGGCGTTCTAAGTTAGTCCTCTAGTACCTTTTTATTTGGGTTAATACTGAGTTCTCAACGATTTCGCTAGCTACGTTATACATACGTGTATTATACATTTGTAACGGAGTAAATATGTAAATGGTCTCGTTTCAAAGTCAATCAATAAGGGAAGGTGACCCGAAATGGCTTAACACTCCTACATGATTGAGCGCTAAAGGGTTTTTTGGGAATGGGTTCATTTATTAGGATGGAATGACAAATAAACCCATTGCAACATTCATTTTAAACAGAGTTGCCAACTCCAGAGTTTCCCCTCTAAATTGAGAGAGAAGTTTTAAAATATGTACCTATGTAGCAGCACTGATTTTAAGTGACGCAAGGTATTACAGTGTCCAATTGTATCAGTTTGTAAAGTAATATAACACAACACCGCAACACAGTAATATAACAGTTCTTGTTTATTGGATTCCAATAAAGTTACTGGACTGCAATATTGGAGGATGAGTTGGAATGTACAAACGTATCCGTATCGTATCCGACGCTTTGTTATAGTGGCAACATGTAAGTAGGTATGTAATACATATATGTACGTGTATAAGTGTCGGGATATAGATTTATTAGCTAGGCAGCATTAGTTTAATGGCCAGTATAAGTGTCGGGATATATATGCCTAGCTAGGCAGCATTAGTTTAATGGTTGGAATCAAGCCTCTTAATTATGGTTTCCTGGTTTTGAAGTCTGGAAAACATGCATGATTTTTCAAATTTATATTCATACAAAATAATACATTTTTTCCAATAATTTTATACACATAAACTTAACATAGGACTTCATTGGTCCCTTGCCGAAGCCCTACAAGCGCGATGCCCTTTTAGGGCTCACTGCCCCGGTGAGCATTTGCTTAACCACCACCACACTTAAAGCCGTCCTTCCCGGGAACGTTGGCGGGTCGGTTCGAGCTCACACTCTTGCCGCCTGCAATACCAGAAGCCCCCTTTTATTAGCCTTTTACTTCAGTCATACCGTAGCCCTTTTCTGGTCCCATAACTACGGGACAAGGTGTGTGAAGTCTATCTATCGGCATTTGGCCAGCGGTCTGTAGTATAAATTATTCGCACTCTGAGAGGAGAGATAATTCCCTGCAGAGATTGAGGGGTTTATATTGGTCACACTAAGCAATAGAACCAATATTATCCTAAGGATAGGTAAAGATACAAACAAAATACTCTATATTTTTTTCCACGTTATTTTTAGTATAAAAGGCTTCTTGTTTACTGTTGTTTCTGTTGAACTTTTATTCTCAAAGAAATAAAAATCGAATTCGTGATTTAACCTTCGGGATAGGAAAAAGTAAATGGATTACGGTACCACAGTCCGTTGTTTATTCGTAACTTAGTGCAAACAAAATGAAGAAATTGATGTTTCTATCTTAACGGCCTGTGAAGTGAGTACGTTGTTATTATGTATGTTGGAATAAAATAAAAAATCATAAACGTCCAAACCTAAATATCTTTTCATTATATTTAGTGATAAAATTTCATAAATATACTTTTATAGTATCAGATATTCTATACTAACTACAATCTTATAAAAAGGAGTTACCACGAGGAAATTCATATTATAAAGTTAGAGTAAAGATTACTTGTCAATAGACAGTTACAAATTGTCCCTGTATTTCCGGGACCAGAATAGGGCTACAGTATCTCCTGCCTGTCGTAAGAGGCGACTAAAAGGGGGTTTCCGGGGTTGCGGGCGGCAAGAGTGGGAGCTCGAACCGTCCGGCCAGCGACCCCGGGAAGGACGGCGTTAAGTGTGGTCGTATAACGTTGTAAATACCAACTGATGGGGGTTAAGCAAATGCTCACCGAAGAAGAGAGCTCGGAAGGGGCATCGCGCTTGTACGACTTCGGCGAGGGTCCAATGGAGTTCCCGGAGTCCTCCACTGTCGAGCGCTGAGGACGGCCACCGTGGGGGTTTTAGTGCAGTGAAAATCCCACATAACCCGGCGTCGCTCCCAAGGCGTCGGGTATCTTTTGAAGGTTTCTCCCTCTTCATCAAAAAAGACAGTTACAAATATTTACATACCTATTTTAAAGGTCCAGTTCTAGGGTGACAATATAGAAGTAGTAAACGGATGTAGTAGATAGTTTGTGGCCACACCCGGCTAAAGACATTTGTAATCAACTCTTTCCTTCATATACCATTTTTCTATTTTATGGGCCACTATTTTATTTTATTTGCATTGCTATAGACTGCATCGATTATTAATAGTGACACCAATTTGCACTTCGGTTTATTTCACTTTTATGTCATTTTATTTTGTTTAATCAAATTGCTTTATTGAGTACCATCAATGTACACTTTGAGGCAAATTGAAAATAATGTATTTGTTACGTTCAGGATTCGATTTAAATGAAGCCAAGCTTTAAGTTGTTTTTTAGGGTTCCATACCCAAAGGGTAAAAATGGAACCCTATTACTAAGCCTCCGCTGTCTGTCCGTCTGTCCGTCT
>DWPV01001503.1:0-20472 GCA_018251915.1 Urbanus proteus proteus
GGAATATGACGGTTCCGTTAAAAGGAACTTATGATATTTTGTAGGTGTGTAGTTAGAGAACTTACAGATTAGTGTAACGAAATATCCTTAAAAACTGTATAGGCGTGATTCCGTGATCATTATGTCAATTGTCGGTTGCTTATGTGTAGGCGCGTTATTTCACAATTTGTGCTTGATTGTCTTTTCCTCGTAAACACCTAATTCTACATTCCTATGTGTACTGTTACTTCTTGGAAAAACAAACAGAATATTATGATATTATTTGGTAAACGCTTAGACATTACGGATTTATCGAGGAAACTTGTGACATAAATTTAATTTTTCATGTAATGAAATAAAATAGGAACGTTTAGCCCTGCTAGTAATTAAGTAGTCACTGTAGCCCATAGGCATATAGTACGGGTAGGTATGTAAACAACTCCAAATTTGGCTAGAGCACTTTGTAAACCTACCTGTTTCTGGTTTACTACACTTCACGCCAGAACAGCATATTCCTGCAATTTTAATTATATTTATTTGTAGTTCAGTGATTATATTCATGGTAATGAAAATCTGATTCGCGGGGAAAGTAAACATTCGATTTTGGCATAGTACCAAAATTGGAAGCAAGTTTTGTTGGTATACAATATTTTAATTTTCAATGTGAACATGTAACTGATGTAACAAATTATATCCATTTACTAGTGGTTATTAAGTTAAATGATTTTAAATTCAAGCACATTACGTCATGGCCAGTTTGTAGCTTGTAAATTATGCAGTAGCTCATAATCATCAATCACGTTATGATTATCATCCTATCGCACCTAGCCCGGGTCACCGGCAAGCGATGAACTGGTGGATCGCTAAATTATTATCATTCAGAAAAATTACATTTTTAATGAAAGAATCTTTTGTTATTTTAACACATTTGTATCTTCCTATATAGGTACATTTACAAATCTTGTAAGTAATATTTGAACAACTTACCGGGGACCTTTTGAACTGACATTTTGCATACACATCGTGCGGATAAAAATGTATGGTGTCATTTAATCCAAATTAGCGGACACCCCAAGATCGAGGGGCAATTTTCATATGAACCCCCATGATAAGGGTATCAAATTAAAGTGGTTTCTCAGAAGAAATACAAGATGACGTTACTAAAATATTTTGTCAAACTTTTTAATATAGATTATTTTTACTATAAAACGCATTGCAATGCATTTATTAATGCAATGCATTATTTCCGTGAGTGAAATGCTTCATCCTGGTTAGTTTAATGTGGCCTGGATATTTTCATTCCAGTCCATTACGCCACTTACCTACAAGCAGGAAGAGAGTTATGAAAACAAAAAATAAATTAAATACGAGTATGTCATTCACATCTAATAAACCCTGATATATTTTAAGGGAAAAATTACATCGAAATAATCCAATAGGAACGTCATTCAATCAGTTACGTCGACCGTTGAAATTGATTAACGGAACAACACAAGCGTGCAAAGTTCAAATATTCCACGTAAATTCGTAATTATTTTTTTAGTGATATAGACTCGTACATACAGGAACCGCAAATATCTACTTATATAAGAAGGATGGATGACGTATTAAGTAAGTTACGAGTTCGAGCTCGCATATCTTAATTATTTTGTTACTCATAATAATTCAAGAGTATTTTACAGATGTAAATCATAATAAGTAAAAATTAAAACAATTATATTACTCAAAAATGAAAATACTCAGAAAAAAAAATGAAAACAGCACCCATGCTATTGGTTAGAATAAGTAACTGCATGTGTTTTCAGTAAAAACACCTGCAATGTCAAAGTACTGGTTTAAGCACTAATAGGGCTTTTTCCCGCTTCCTGTAAACCGCTGCGAATCCCCAGGATTGCTGTAATTAGATTTGAAATACCTTCACTTGTTTTGCTTTCGTGGAAATCCTTTTAACTGGTCATAATTTCTTCAGCTCAACGTAAAAGGTAATTTAAGAAACATACTAAGTACCTATGTACTATTATTTTATGTCTTTAGGTCTATCTAGTCTTTAGTATTTCTGCAATTATACAGCAGTGTATAATTAGCAGAACATAAATAATACTTGCTTTAATTTTTTTACTAGTATTCAAATTTTGGGTATATTTTATTGTTGTCACTCAAATTACCCTATAATATAATGAAATGACATTGTATTACACCAATCTTCAGGCTAGGGTGAGGTTTATTACAATACGACACCACTAACTCATCCCTAAATAAAAGGAGGTTCATCAGTCACGGTGCCTAATTAATTAATTCAAATTTGACGAGTTATCAATTTCCAACTTACGAAATGTCACAAACGTGTTATAGTCTCAAACAATTACACAATATACTCGTATTAACAACAGTTATTATTCTTGTGATTATCCATTAATCAAATATAATAATGACAATTTCTATACTACCACAATTAACTTACCCTTTAATTACTCGTCAGTCTAATAAATCTGTTTTACGCAAATACGGCAATGAGATACGGTCATTGTTGTATAAACTCCTGACGAGTACCGGCTCGCAACATTCCATTTCCAAGGTGAGCGCTGGCTCTATATAGCTCTTATCTGGTATCGTTGTGAATCGTAAAACCAAAATTATGTCACGCCCCACAATAGACCCATTAGGCCTTCGTGTACCGTACCCACTAATGATCACTTGAAACTCTGGCTATAATTGCTAAATTACTATCACCAACGTATCTATAAAATACTCTACTTTCTACGTTCTACAACTTTTGTAAATGATTTTAAGTGGATATTATTAAATATGAAATGGACTTACATATGTGGTGGCCATCTCAGTACACAGGACTGGCAATTAAATTCAATGTAAAGTTCATTAAAATGTCCATTGGAGTAGGGATCACTTATCATCAAATGGATTGCCTACTCGTTTGCTAATTCAGTAATTTTAAAATATCACATCGTCTGCAAACAGACGCCCGAACACAATATTGTATGAAGTTATTACCAAAGTAGTTATAGAGAAAGTAATTACTAACGTACCCTATTCTAAGGGACCCTCGTTCATTTTCCCTCAAAACAAGTTTTGCATTTAACGTAATTGTCTGCATCTGCAGGCTTAAAACTTAATGAATTCGTAAGAATAATTTGTACGTTTTTTTTTTCTATTACCGCTAAATTCGTGGTACAAATACGATTAGTAACGTTTCTATTGTATGAGTATCAATCTAACTACATAATAGTGTTTCGTATAATTAAGAATCTAGGGAAATATTATGATTTTTATCTAAATGCATATGTAACTATTACCTGAATTGATACAAGGTTGTAACCTTGTTACCGAAAACATTAACTATTTTTAACATTTTTTGGAGGTTTACCTCGGAAATTTTGGGCTGCTGTTTCACTTTTCTTGTAGCAAATTATCTTTTTATTTTCAAAACCAAATTATGATAAATTGAAAACACTAGTGTACGCGTGAAATACAATAGATAACGATAGAAAACGCGTCCTGTGTAGCACACATTTTTCCACTTCGCCTCATGTGAAAACATTAACTTACCATGGGAACTTATTAGTCCACATCAATACCTCATAACTCGCTAAGTGCTGTTCAATGTTCCGTGCAACCACTTTAAGGTGGTCTTCCTTGCCCATCTTATATTATTGACAATGAGTTTAAGTGCGGATTCTGTGAGGTTTTACAGGTTTTTGTTAACAACAAAAGCGAGGATACAATATTCCTAGAGCGCAGTTGACGTTAGGTTCCATTGCCGGATTTACATTGTCTTTTATTAAAGAGGTTCTTAGAAGGAAAGTAATGGATGCACCGTTCATGAATATTCTCTTCACAGCTGTTTCCGGCGGTAAGTGAAGCTTGAACATTGTCTTGTTTTTGTCGCTGTTCCGTTGTTCTCGTAGCCTTTGTTCACTTGAACGTCGGTGATCTACGTTGATTAATGCTGATACACTTCGTTCAGAACGTGTGTAAATTGGTTGTGAGTTGTTTATCTTTGGTGTAATAGATTTATGGCCATGAGAAGTTGTAATGTCTTTGTCTGTAAATTCAATGAAAACTCGCCTTACCAGTAGGTTTCAATTCGTAATGTAAGTACATATAAAGCTGAATGAAAAATATCCGTTGACTGATATATTTGTTATTCTTCAATTTTTTCATCTAATACTACTGTTAAGAAGTTAATATGAACTTGCGTAGAAGTAAGAGTTTATTCAGTTCTCCACACTTGAATAATCTTATTTTCTGTGTATCCAAACGAGTAGGCGCTTGAAATCGCCAATTTAGGATGATCGTTAAATTTCATTCTTAAATTCTAGTTGATGTGTAGCTGTTTTTCCAAGTAGGGATACCGAAATGACCGAAGTGGTCGGCGAATCTTGACTCGAGTGGCCACCAAAATGCCGTTCGCCCACCGCTTGCCTTAAACAGTGCGCGTTGACCCTGACTAGCAGCTTTACCACAAGTCCACTATAGAGACATTAGATATACCTTATGATAATATACGTGGTTTATGAAATTAAGGTAGCAAATGAGCATCCTCCTTATGATAAATGGTCACTGCCGCCCATGGATATCTATGAACAACAACTTTGAAACGACAAACAACAAATAACGACAACCTTTGAAACCTATATTAGAATATTGTGTGTCAAATATACATATACCCTACTTATCCTCTTAAAATTAGATCTCAACAGTACTGGACACTGATAAATATAGAGATGTCGAAGTAGCTGAACCACAAGAAGTTCCACAAACCAAAGCACAATATACGAGTAAGTATACCATCTTAAAATAGCCATACGTATTCAGTAAACTAGGCCAAACGGCCAGACTAAAGGAAGTAACTTTAAGGAATATCAAGTAGCGAATATAGTCGTATGTACAATGACAAATCTTGATATTCAATCGTAGTGAATGGCCAATGTGGGTGTATTAACGAGCCAGGAATAACAGTACACTCAATAAAGTCTACATTCACATTGTACTGCATTACGCTAATAGAATTCCGTATTTATCCATATCCAATGCTAAACGTACTTCATTACTTTGTTTCGAGATTAAACTCGCATTGCAATCAGATACCTAACCAATGTTAATCCTATACTTTTTAATAAAATTCTAAACTTGACCTGAATATCTACTTCACGGTATTTAATAGATGGTAGAACCTCTGTGACTCGATTCCGAAAGCACACCTATTTAGTCCCAATAACGCATTGTTAAGCATAATCGTATGCGAGTAAGAACTAGTTTGAAGGAAACATACTTATCAGAGGCATTTCAACGTAGTCCTGCAGGTAACAACACATTTGTAGGCAAACTTATTCGATACTCATCTTATGTAAGATTTAGATACAGATGTCCATAGGCGGCAGTGATCTTACTGTCAAATGGACCGGATGCTCGTTTTCTACTAGAATATTATAAATAACTCTACGAGATCTCTATTATAAAAGTCTCTACAATAAAAGTTTCTAAAGTGAAAAAAGAAATAATACTAACCAACGTTAACTGCCCTCAATATATCAATACAACCAACTTCCATTAGATTTGAGATCCATCTATATTTATTACTACTATATTTTACCGCCACTATAGCCACACATATTCCAAATTTTCTTTCTAAAACGCTTTCTACGATTTTCTCCTGTGTCGTGGGTGCCATGAACACACACATACACGAATATACAAACACCCAGACCCGGAGCGGAAATCAAAATTTATCTTTAGATGTTTGTTTGGCCGGGATTCGAGCCCGGGTCCCATTGCGCGTCAGACGGGTATGGCAACCATTCCGGCACGCGGGTCGTCTCTCTTATTAATTTTCTAGGGTAGCAAAAGCGACTAAGGCATACAGTCGATGCCTTAGCAGCAAGTAGTAACGCATCAATGACCGACTTCAGATAAAGAACACATTATTAGTGTTATTACAGATGCCGACGAGCAGAAATAACCACTTACCAACAGGTGGACTGAAATTACCTGCATGCTCTAAACGAGTATGCAAGTAATAGTTGCGAACAGTTTTCCACTGGATGTTATAGCAGGGTTTCGCCTGAAGCTATCGAGAAAGAGCGACTAATTTGCGTGTACAACACTATTTACTCGCAAATAGCAATGTTTGCTGTACCACCTTATTATTTTCAATGTTGCCGACTGGTTGAATGGCGGTTCAAAAGCAACATTATCTATGACTTGACAATTCTTTGGTCAAAGTGATTCAATTTTCTGCCCAATCATCTTACCGCACGATACTAATAAAGGCCACCGCTGTAGTGCCAGTGACCTCAATGTTTTTTCTCTAATCGGAATTTAAAATAAATTCACTTAGGATTAAATCCCGATGGTATTATGGATTTACTCGTATGTAGTATAAGATTTGACTGCGTGAATAGAAATCTGTTTTACAAAACCGAAATACGCTGTAGAAAAATACTTACGCTGCGTGGCCAAAGTTTTATGATATTCTTTTTTATTAATTTTAGGATTATTTATATTTACATTCATACAATTTCAATTAAAGTTAACTAAAATGAATAGAGATAAAAGTAGTTTAACCTCTTCTACAAAATACTAAAAAAAAAATCTTATTTTATTTCGATTTTTATTGGCAGTTTTCTCTCTCTTGAGTCGTACCCTCATTGCTGAGGATCGTGACTTCTCTGCTGTATAGTAACTTTCCATCTGTTTCGGTCAGTACCAGGCCACTGACCACTGGCCACGACATATATTGGCAGTTTAATGTAAGCATATTTCTATAAGTAATGCGCATAAATCTATTTTGACTAAAATGCTCATGATTGCAAAAAATACGCATTCGAATCTTAGACTATTGCGTTTATTTATACAACAAAAAACATTTCAACCTTCTCAGCTTTAGGAAGTTTGCATAGAAGCATTCGTGTAACTAATTTAAATTAAACTTCACGACATTATTGCTTATGTCACAAGGAACTACACATTAGGAGTCTACATTTATTTATCAGCAGCTTAATTATACTTAATCTCGGCTGTATTTTTTCTGATTACGTCAGTACAGCTGTTAGTATATTAGGAAAGTGGTTAGTCCAATTATGGAATTAGTCGTAGGCACAGTCGCTAACGCAACAACATTACTTATACATGCGGGAGCAACCGGTGCCATAGTCCCGATCTCCTTATCTCACTACGGTGTAATTACTAGCGCTTTGTTAACATTAGTTGACTTTCATTGCCGCATTCCTTGTCGTAATCTATATAAGAGTAGTAATTAAAGCGACACGAAACGGTATCTGTACACTTGTATCTGCGAAAACTAGCATGACACTATGTAGAGCAAAGCGGTACAGTATTTTAATCTGACTAGCTCTTAAATGCTGTATTTTATGTACGTTCTATATTTAGGTTTAGATTTGGGTATATCTGGAGCCGCTTGTATTCGTATAACAAATTATATTAATACTGTATCTTCTCCCAACGACGGGTATCTTCCAGTGGGTCACATAATATGACCCACTTTGCACCAAGCCATATGGTAGTTCCTGCCATATGGCCGGAACTTGCTTATCCCGCGTATTAGGTGTGTGGTCTATTATGTTTATTGTTAAAAAAATTTATATGTTTGTCAACTAATCTTTGACACTGCAGAAGATCCATCCATTTATAATAACGCATATGTATAAACAATTATAACTCATGAATAAATAGAGTTAAAGTTTCGTCGGTGACATTATAATAAAAATCATTTCCTAGTCCAGCTACAATTTGCATAAGCTATTTGCATCAATCTTATCTTGGAAATACTGAATGGATTTTGATACAACTATCACGTAAAGGCAGAGAACGTTACGGATATTGATTTTTTCCAAAAATATTTTATATCCAAGATTTTCTTCGCGTGAAATATGGAAAATAGTGTATATTTTGACGGAGCTCGATACAGCTTGCGTACCACCACAGCAACAAAATTTGCTACAATGTTAGCTGTTAATTTTGCACAATTCATAATTACGCCAAGAGAGCCATAGCGAACCGATTCAATTATTGGCAAAACGAAACCAAAGCACGTACAGTGAACGACCCCGAAAGAGGCTTGGCCCGAAAGTGCGCGCAGCTTTGTGGCAAATTTTATTGAATAGTTACCGTCGAATCACGAAATTGTCCTACTCTGACGAGATTTCTCTGTTTTTATTTTAGAAACGAAAGTGTTGTGCTCGTTCCAGCACTCCCAACTTTGTTTTCTATTGAAATTCTTTAACTGTTTACATTTCTGTGGACTCGCGGATTAATACAGATCTTCGATAAGACAAAAGAAATATTTGATTTGTCAGTTATTCGTTATTTTATTTACCGCTTATTAAAATAGATATACTAGTAAAAAATCAATCTTCTATTATTTAGCATATATCCAAAAAGTAATTAAACTACAAATGTCAAAACAAAGTATTTCGTACTATCTTCTATCCTACCGCGCATAAATTCGAAAAAGGTTCTGTCGTCATTGTCTTTATAACCCAAATACAATTGCCTAACTGGAAAAGGTTCAGTCATCATTGTCTTTATAACCCTAATACAATTGCCTAACTTCTTCCCATTTGTGCATGTCTTGCATTTCAAAGAGATCGAGATAACTATTTAGCATCCAATTCATTTGTATTTATGTATGCATGATTCGGCGGCAAGAACATGGCATACCATTTCCATGTTAAAGTAGCTAATATTTTCGAAATGTTTAAATTAATTTGCTATATATTAGCGACTTAATATGATATGACTCAGTAAAAATATAATCAAACCACCGTGACCAAACTGTATCAATTGAAAAGTATTTTTTGTTAATTGGAAGTATTTTTTCACGCTCTACCTACTCATATTTTATTTTCTGTTTCATGCCCTAGGGTTATACCTACGTCTAATATCTCTAATCCCTCTCGATAATAACTATAGATTACAGATGCAGTAATACGAAATCATCACAACCTCTGCCTAGTGTAATCATATTATGTGCCAGTAACTTCGTATAACAGTGACTGTTGAATGCCGTTAAAATTATATCATCTGAACGCATAACCGTGATTAGTGGCAAAGACGGTTCGAACTAATCTAAGAATGCGTGTTTGTCACGGATATTTATCAACAATGCGTTATGTCATACTGAATGGACATTATTTACTATGTCATCATTCGATGCCATTGTCACCCATCGCTCGCGCATTATTCAGCTTTGATCTGACTTGAGTGAGTGAGAGTAAAGTGCAGTTATTTTTTAAGAGTTACTATGGTACTCGTAATTCAGAACAGTGTTTTTAACATTCCAGTTTTTTTTGTTTAGTGCAGTGTGTGAACTATCAAAAAAACAATTTTATTATTGTTAAAAATAATACTACTGAGTGTGGCTGATGATTTAGCGTTATTTTTTATTTACAAATATTTATAACATAATTACTTTAATTTTGGATAGCCAATCATTCATTTGCTACAATTTAAGCTGTCATAATTTCACGAACGTAATGGTAGTCGTTTTCGCAATTTGGCCCAATTAATAAAAGCCGAACAAACACATCCGTACAATTCATTCAAGGTTTTATAAAATTGTACTAAAACGAAAACAGTTTCTTTGTATATTCTAGACTACCACACCTACCGATGCTTAGCCATTACTAATGATGCAGGGGATGCATATATATTTTTTGTAACCGGAATTCCTTGTTTGGAAACTGAAATCTGGGAAATGAAAATAAAACTGCAAAGTTTTTTGTTTATGACCCTTGTAAAGGATTTCCTTCTCAAGCACGGAGGTGAGCGTCGCCGGATCGCATACGTGCGGCGCACGGAGCAGTCTGTCCGATGAGCCGTAGCGCGGCGGTCCTGCCGCCACGCTCTTTCGACCTTCTCTGTGTATCTACTCGCCTGGTACTTTTTATTCGGATCGTATACGTTTAGTGTTCAGATTTTGATGCGGTTTAGAGTGATCTTCTCAGTTTGAGCTCAATTCTTTTCGTGCGTGAATTAAACTGAATTTAGAATAGTGAACGATATAAGTCTAAATAATTGTGTAGTGCTAAAACTTTGCACTGTGTCGGTAATGTTTTTGTGTTGACTGTGGTGCTAGGACATTCTGTCATAGAAGCACCAGGTCGTCCTGATGAAGCGTTCGACGTGGGTCGACGTTGAAACCGGCGGCCGACTCGGCTGCAACGGCGAAATATTCTGGAGCGAGTGTGCCGAATGCGACTGCGCTTATTGCAACCCTAACTACGTTTGCGTCTGTAGCGATAAGGTACTATCAAAAATATTTTATTCAGATTATTGCTAGATTAAAATACTTAAATAAATATTACACGTGCATGCCATATGTGTAGTAACTTCGAAGCAAGCACACTTCAGTTACGCATGCTTCTGCAAATAACGTAACAATATTTGCTTGTCAACGGTGACAAAATCCAACTTGTATTACGTCTATCAACATTAATTTGGTCAACTGCGTTTGGAAGTTGGTAACAGCAGGCAGTGCAACATATAACTTTGCCGATAAGGCAACACGAATGTGTTATCTTTGAGCAAACACAAATATTAGTTTACAAACAAAATTCAAGGTCCGACGACCTTTTAAAGTAGGTAGTATCGTCACATTCGTGTATGATTACATTACAACATGATGTGATCATCGTATTGTCTTTAGTATTTAAGTGTCCCAAAATCCAATTTGATTTATATTTTGCACTGTACTTGTACCTTTACCTAACTGCATTTCTAGGATTTTTCTTGTTTTGTGATAAACTTAAGTTTTAACAGGCCTCGGATCTAACCGCAAGGGATGTATACTGATGGCTCTATCAGCTTCAACCAGCTAATAGTATGTACGCCTACGATAATATTCGTGCTAAATTCTTGCGGGTGAAACACACGCTCATGGTCAGACAATACAATTTAGTTAAGTATTCTATGTATTCCTATGCGTCTATAATTTCATATTTAATATTTTCATCTTAATAGTTTCGGAGAAATAACATGGTTTTTTATTAATACAACACAAAATACTTCATAACTATAGAAGTATAGATGCACATAAGTGTAGAGTACGAAGTTATAAATAGTACGTGTATCTACATTGTATGTCAACATACCCTTAAGCTCCCTATTCAAGTGAAACATGTATGAATGGAGTTGTGTTTTATTCATGCTTCATGTCTAAAGCTATATACCTACTCTGATTTTAGTTGGAAATTTCTGTGAAGTACCATATACTATAATATGTACATAGTAACAAAACACTTAGAGAGCAAATATCGTCTAGCTTCAAGAATTCTGAATTTATTAATGAGAAGAGTTCAAAGTTTTACCTTGAAAGCTTTTTTTAGTATTTTCAACGATCTTACCAAATATGGCTCCAGCCAAATAGGTTTAATGATTATTGCAACCCAAAAACGTAATATCGTCTTTTAAAATTTACGTCCTTTAAATTTCAAAAGCAGTTTTGAGTGATTATATATTATTATTTTTAATTACAATTATAATAAATTGTTTTGATACTAATAACTGTTTTTTGATACACTTCATATAATTACATGGTTCGTGATTGGCCAAGGTTCTCTCTATAAGAGGTGAAACCCATTAAAATATACTAACTTCGCCATACTTCCCCAACAAGTTCCAATGTTTAAGACTATTTTACTATATGCTATATTTGTCTATTCTAAAGCATAGTCCTAGTTACTAAGTTTTTGTATAAAAATCTGATAAGATAAAAAATCTAGAGCGCGGTAGCATAGGAGATCGCTTACCTCATCCATGGAATGTGCAACTACATTACCGACCCATTACAGTCCTATTACTGAGCAAAACTATTTCTTGTATCCGAAACAAAAAATTACAAGTACGATTAACAATATCAGGATATTAATAAAATTTACTATACGTTTACGTATATTCGTAAATACATACCTTGTTAAATTTTGCGAAAATAGTTATGAAAATGATGGTAAAACTTTCCGAGGTACTAATTCGTATCTATATTAAGCCGAGTAAAGCATTTCTGCAAGCGAGAACTTTTCATAAAACAGTGCTCTAGGAGCACAGCCTAGTATTCTAAGACGGCCCTCAGAGATGAGGAGCTCTGAAAGAAAGCGTCGAAATGGCGTCTAGTGTTACTTTGTGCAGTCTTTACTTCATGCAGTGTCACATACAATGGTACTCGTTCACAATGCGCGGAAAGTGAAACTTTATACGGGTTTTTTCGTGCCATACTCTCCAGCTTTTGTCTAAAAGTTTTGTTCCCCTTGCTCGTACTGTGCAACATTTCCACCCGCATGACGATGACGTATGCGAAGCTTTTTCGTTATTGTTTATCCCTATATGGTTCGCTGTATTCCTGTATACTTTATTCGTGTGCATGCCGTCGTCGACCCACGCGGCAGTTGTATTAGAATTATTGTTATGATGACAATTTGAAGGATTTGTTAGTAGGACTTGCTATTAAAGACGACGTTTTTGTTTTGACTATTTTTTCTTCTACCATATCATTAACGTCGTCCGTAGATCAATCCTTAACGTAATGAAATAGAGGACTGAATACCTATACCGTTTGGGTCGTCAATACAAATAGTCTAATTTTGTTTAACTTTTTTGTGATTTTATTTAATTTAGGTGACCATCTGCCGACTGTTTGTGGTCCCAGTGGTCATCGTCGCAGTTGTGCAAAGAGCAGATGTTAGTTTGTAGCAAACGGTCATAAAACATAACCTATTGACCTGATACTAAGTAAAGTATCAATTGGTTAATACATGCTTTATGTCGTAATTTGTTACAACAAGCTCATTTTACCTGACTTGTTAGTATCTGCGAAATTCCGCTTGTAGGCATACATATAAAATCGAAATATATTTCGTTGTTGTTTCATAAGATATTTTATCAGTTATATATAACAAATTTAATCAACTACATTTAAAACTTCTAATCACTGGATTGTAAATAATTAGTGCAGAGCCCATTTTTAGAAATCTGCCGCACTGCTGCACTGTCGCGCCGAGCTCGTATATTTGAAACAATTATATAAACTGCGATGTTACATAAACAATTGTTTAGAATAATTAGAAATGTATTTAGTCTAATTTAGAATAGCAGGTGCATAATATTTGTATGTCCATAACCATACTTAAACATCTCATGTTTATGGCCGGTGCCGTCTTCGCACTGGGCCTTCCGATTTCTAATGTCCACATTACCATATGTCGGGCGACCTTTCACGTCCATAGTATTAAATAACCAGCAGTTTCAAGAACGGCTGTAAAATAAATACGCTGTCAATCAAATTCGGTTATGATAATTTATTTTGCAATGCATATCTTGAGTGACCTGAAATTTGATAGATGTTAGAGCCTCTTCGTTTTGATTCGTAAACGGTTTTAGAAACTTAATTCATCAAGTATTGATTGATTTATGTATACCCGATGTCTGCAATTTTCTTCGTTTATGTACCTACATGTAAATTCAATTGATGCCTATTGCTAATTAACATGATGCAAAATATTGAAAACTCTTTACTATGTGATTGATGAAATAAAATTTTAACCGAAATTTCTTTTTATATATATTTCATATTTATTTTTGTTATATAACTTATATTTTTATGTTATAGTGAATATATAAATATTCACCGACTTACACTGAAGTCACTTATACTCTATTACTTGCTTTGCTTATTTTAGGCATCTCCTGGTTGTAAGGAGAGATTTGTTACATCTAATGAATTGTTATTTGGTTTCATCATTTATTTCCAATACATTTTTTCTTAATAAGTTTGATTTGTCAAGGATTTAAGCTGATATTAATAATTAAAATAAATTAATAATGAGGTTAAGGAAGGAGGAAAAGTTACATTAATACATTTTATACATGATACACAAATAAATCGTATAGTTAAATTTGTTTATTAGTTATCCTTAAACGGCACTCATGTTAACGTGTGCTTTTTGTACTAACTAATAATGAATTAATTTTTAATTTCGGATAAAAATGGTGTCAAAGTGTTATTCATATGATGTGATATTTAGTGGTATTGATTCAATTGAAGTGCTGTGTTAAATGTACAAGTGCAAACATGAACATTTTCAGATGGTGAATATTCTAGACCAGGGGATTTATACTATGAATATTCGATGGGTCCTTTTTCATAAATTATTCTACGTTTATACCAATACTTACTGAAACGTACATATTTGAATGTGCAATGAACTTATATGTGTAGTTCTTATTGTAGATATCATTTAATACGAACGTCTGTGACCAACAAACTTAAACAATAACTACCATATAATCCAATAGCCATAATCACTGTGAGTGTTTGGGATTACCACTTTAATTGTTCAACATATTTATGTGTCCAAAAATAGATCCTGACAAACTTTACACTTCTCTGTGCAATACAACAAATATCCGGTTTGTTTAAAGTTTAGCGATTTATGATTATGATAATATCTTAAGAAATTATTACCGTAGTTACTTTATAACCATAACTGAAACATAATGTAAACATTCATAGGACGAGAAAATAAAAAAATAGTAATAAAATAGGAAATGTTTAACAAGTAGAGCCCGGTAGAGTACGTTCAGGAAATCATGACCTTAAGGTCGAATTTAGTAAGTAAATGTTGTTTTACTAATTAATTCACATTTTTTATTCGAACCAACTTAAATCCCAACATAAATATATGCATCAGAACATCCGAAACATTAAAGATTAAACTTAAGTGTTTTCCGTGTGTTGTTTTGTTAAAATTACAGTTTTCTCGTTCCTTATTATTAATTATATATTATCCATGTACTTAGTTAAATGTTAGTTAAAATGATTATTAGCAATCAAATTATTGTTTTCTTTGTATTGTGTTTCTATTTAAATTATTTCATCACCTGTATGCACGATTTTCATATGCTAGATTATGTCCTTCGTTAACCTGCTGGCCAGTATGTTTATATAAATGTTGTCAAAAACAATAGTCCACAATGAACCATCACATTGACCTTCATTTTGCTAGCAAACAACAGCGTTCAAAGGCAGAGGTGCTAACTGTATGTTTGGATAACGCGTCAGTGTTAGCAAACCGATAATACGCTACCGGCATTATTACGAATGTTTCAGCTATTGTTATGTAGCTTGCACGTTATTAATTATGTAACTTTTAGATTATTTCTTTCTAGTGGTCGCATTCTATTCTCGATTATTTGTTAGTATGGGATAGCTTTCGTTAACCTTGTCTTAATAGGTAGATATGTATCTGCATAAATGTCTATATTATTAATAATAATAATAACATATGTTTCTTATACTTAGAAAAACACTACATACCTACGACCTACGACCATGATATATTATTTTGTTTTATTATTTTTTTAAGTTTGTTCCTTATTTTTTTATTTGATCGTTAAAATACAAAACTAAACAAGCTAGATACATTTCCGTACATAAAAGATTTACGTCTATACGTAAGGTTTACTCCATTTATCCACCATTGCCATAGTTAAGCCTCTTAATATAAGAGTGAGGCCATATTCAGTAATGGGACTTAAAAGGGTTGATGAGAAATTATTCTAAAGTCATATACTAGGTACGGAAGTATATCATCCTATGTAAGTACCTACTTTGTACTTTGATGTAAAAGTGAAGTTGTATGTCGTGTAAAGGGGCTCCCTTGGCTCCGCTCACGGCCCATCGAGTCTCTAGAGGCGTTATCTATGGCACTACAGCGCAGCCTGAAGTAACAAAAGGGCTTATATAATCCCTCGCAACGTTACATAGCTAAACGATTCTATATATAATGTAGAACGATTGCATAAATAGTATATATGTCGCAATGTCGTATACATTGTAGAATAACGTGGCGAATATGAAAGGAAATAAAACGATCTATTTACTATTTACCAATTGTAACATACTCGTGTTACGTGCAACTAATTACATCTAGGTAGTAAGGAAATAAATAAACTGTTAGACTACACGTTTTTGTGCAAAAATTAATATCGCATGTCCCTATAGTATGGTACATAAAAAGCATTAGTGTCTTAGTAGGTATACAATATTATTTTCTTTGGAATTCCAATGTACCGAAATTACATAATTGATACAATTATTAGGTGTATAAACCTACATTGAAAAACGTTGAATCAGTAATGAAAATAATATTGACACCTACTATGTGTTATTTTTAAAATTGAAAAAAATTATTCAGTGTTTCTGACATATGCGTATGTATATTGCTACATTCTTAACATATTCTGCATTTAAAAACACATTTGAGCTTTTGATCTTTCGAGAAACTTCTTCATTCATTGCACCCAATTTGCATGCAACTTCAAAATATTCGTGTAATAGTATTAGCATTATTAACATAAGTAGTGTATCATTTAAATTATATAATTCTTTTTTATTTTGTGGCTTAAAACACACTGTCGCATGCAGGCGAACTTGTCTGACGTTCCACGAAAGCAAAAGTGTAAACACTATATCCATGCAAGTGCAACTACAGTCACGTTCTTACGCGATAGCTGCTTTAATTAATTGCATACTAATAGAATTAGGTGTGGCTTGTGGAAATCCTTCACAAACGTTCACGATTATTGTAAAATTCCTTGCATAATCTGCTCTTACGATGTGTAGTATTATATTCACGCAATTTTATGTACCACTTGAAATACTAAACCCTGACCGCTAGTACCTTTTGTATTACATACAATATAGAAGTCAATACAGAAAATACAAACGACTTAAGTAGGTACGTGTTTGTCTTTTTACCCAACTTTATTTTTTATTGAATTCTTATTCAACAAAACAATTAAAAAGTGTGGAAAGGTTAACCACATCTCACACTCATTTTGACACTGATTAATGTTTTATGTATGTACCTAATGAATACCTTCCGTTTTAGATGAGATGAAGTGTATTACCAGTTAATAAATTATACGATAATCCATTAGAAAGCATGAACTATTCATATTATATTAACTACATTAAAATCTCACATCTACTTTTGTCACTGATAAATGTTTTAGGGACGGATAAGTACTTGCGCATCAATTTGCCAGTTGAATTGCATTATTACTACTAAATTAATCAATAAGCATCAGTTGGAAAGTGTTTATTCACCATTTATACGGATAAACATGACCTTATGTCTTACGAGTGGCAATTTTCTCTTAACGTCCGCATAATTTCTCTGGCTTTCTTAGCTTCCGTAAAGGACAGTAAACAGTGAGCCGTTCTACGTGACTTAACGTCGTTTACACGTCACGGGTCATCGTCCTGGCAGCTAACGAGATTACTAGTCCCTGGCGGTCCAACTTGTTTCAAGTAGGCCGGTGGATGCGGTTAACTATAAACGCAAAACGCTATGAGGTGTGGTGTACACTATACATCCGAGAATATATAAGTATGTATACCTCATGATATGAGTGTACACGACAAAATAAAATATATGTATAGGTACATACTTTCTTTAGTTTTCGTAAGCATACAGTGCTATTTAATTTTCTCTTAAATTCATTTATAGGTTAATAATTTTGTTTACATTTTTCTATGAAAAATAAAGCCAGATAGACTTAATAATTATTGAGTTTCTTTTACTTAGGTTGCATCAAAGTAGAATACTGAAAGTAAATTTAACCCAGTTTTCTTAAAATTCAAAGGTTTAAAATTAAAAAAATATAGGTATTCACGCTCGGAACGACGATGTTTTGAAAAAGATTAAGAACAAAGGCCGTTTTGCGGGCGTTTCAGCTGCGGTAATGAACTTTGAAACTTTTTTCAAATTCCATTCAGAGCTATTGTTCTACTGGCACGAGAATGAAATTTCATAACAGTTTTTTGCGCCTCATATTTGCCTCAAGCGTTTCAAAACTTATTTCAAGTTATACTTGCCTTAAGTTTTATTCATGAAGTTGATAAAAAGGCAGGTTAATTATGAAGATACTGAAACACTAATAAGTGGTATAAATTCCACCTACCCCTGTTTCGGACCATAGTATTGTTGGTTTCGATATCACAAATTGGTTCCGTACATATTCAGTATAGTTCTAATTGCTCAAAAGACTACCTGTTACATGTTATTATGATATTAACATATACTTATAATATTTCTTTATGAATATTATTGACAGTTACTAATGACAGCGACTGAAGTAATAGTTTCCCATAAGCACCTTGCAAATACCGTAAATTGATAGCGTAGATTGCCAAACTGTTATACAGAGATCAGTGTAAGGTTATACCAACACTTGTTGCAATTACAACCCAATCTGTCCACTTGTAGGATCTCGGGTCAATTATATCAGTGACCCGTGTGATCGCGGTCGGCCGCATTTACGATTATATTGTTATGTTTCTTTATGTATATTATTACTGTTATCAGTATGAATGTAATACCTGATACTGTATACGTTATTAGATTGCCACATAAAAATTGTGTGAATTATAAAGTAACTGCGTTAAAACAAAGTCTTTTACTAATATCATTCTTACATATTGATAGAATCATTTGCTTCCAACGGGATTGGAATCCGAGACTGTTTATTTTGAAACAGCGTAAATAGTAACACTGATGTGATTTTAACTAAACTCTACATTAAATATCTGCAACTGATATATGATATAATCTAAGGAGCGGCTATAGGCCATCCTTGCTACAACGCTAGTAGGTATAACTGCATACATTTTAAGCTTAACAATTAATATTTTTTATGTTGATACAATTTTCAGGGAACTAATAAAAAAGGTAGCATCTAACTTAATTATAACAAAATTAATCAATATAATGTAGAAATGAATCTCAGCTGTTGTTTATTCAGTTAACAAGTGTTGGTTTCTTACTGCGTCGCTCGCTCCCATTCTAGAGAATGTGGTTTGTCTATATTGACCGTATATAGAAGATATAGCACGTTCCACTACTCGTAACTTGGAGTAAATAATGTCGCTACCATGTGGTTGCATCACTAAATAGTGTGATCAAACACCTGTGCTATCCACACTACGACTTAACAGGACAATTGGTTTTGTTTAGTTATAGTTTGTTTACTCCCTGCAATAGATACGCTTGTTTACCGTAAGAAGTTAAATTTTCTTTCTTTTGAACAATTTATTCAATATAAGTAATGAACTTTCAATATTTAGTTATAAATCACAGTTAATTATTAAATCGTGTAAAATTGAACACTCGGATAAGTACCGTACTTATATAACCATATCATTTAATTACAAAACCACACATTTATTTAAACGTCTATAGTCCTAAAACCATCGGCAGTCATAAAAAATTATGTAGAGAATTAATTTCTTTACTTAAAGGCGTTCGTAAGAGTTCCATTCTATGAAAAATATTATTCCATTTCTCGCTGCAACCAGTGACTGCAATTCGTCGAAGAACGGAATACATCACTCAAGTTTCAATAATGTCATCAACTGACCGGCGCCGACGTCTGATGCAGTGATGACAAAACGCGTTCCACGTAAAAATCGTCGATCAAACAACGGTACTATAAGGCAGGATTCACACTGTCACTCTGTACGATTTTCTTGTATTCCATTTTATACGCAATGAAGCAAGCAAGTAACAGATTTTTGATGGTGTAAAAACAATTAAGCGCAATTTTTATACGTCAGCCACTGAAAAGTGTTTTAATTGTTGTTCGATCAAAAACATCATCTCGCGTCGCAAAAGACTTGCTGTAATACAATGCGCTTGTGTAAGCCTAATACGTTAAATTTTATTATATTTGCTTGATAAGTTTGATGAGTATAAAAAAAACGTTTAGAAGAGTAGGCAGGTACATTTTTTACTAATTCAAACGTATTTTATGTGTAGTTAACATGATGCTATGCATGATTTGTAGGCCGCTATTAGTTATATTGATAAAATTTATCCTGCAAAAATCATTCATAACAATGCCGTGTAACCCCTCTTCCTCTTTATCAACACCGCAAGGTCAATATCGTACGTGACTCATAACTTTATCACTGAGTCACGACCTGGCGACAATTGGAAAAGCGCATCAACTGCGCCTAGATCGTAAATCATCATTAACCTTTGACAGCTCGGTCGACCGGGAAATCGGTGTCAGTCACTGCGTTAGATTCGCTTATTGAGAAATGCAGCTGGTAATTAATTTCTTTGTAAATGTGTCGGATTGTTACTCAGACGTGCGTATCATTGCAGCTAGAAATAAGTTTCCCTACGGTTTTCTTCTTGTCTTTAATATTTGCCCTTTCTTATTTTAACTATAAATATGATTTTTTTATCTAAATCTACAATATTACATTGGTCTCAGTTCTCTGTATAATATATCAGTCTTCCATCCACCATATTCATTATTATATATAATCCTGAAACGGTCTCCATCTTCAACCCCTCCGGAAACGTTGAATTCGATGAGATAGGGGTTTCTTGTCTATGGCGGGGTTTTTTCTCTCCCGGGTTTGTCTATGGGAACGATTTGACTTTTTTTTTT
>DWPV01001504.1:0-20471 GCA_018251915.1 Urbanus proteus proteus
GTAGGTATAAAAGTTACTTTTCTATCCCGCGGGAGTAGTATCACTTTTCGGGATAAAAGGTACCCTATGTCTTTTTCTGGACCCCTTCCTACGCGTGGGCAAAATATCCTTACGATCGGTTAAGTAGTTAAAGCGTGAAGGCGTTACAAACAAATAAACGGAACGGTTGGGTCCCGGGTTCGATCCCCGGTTGGAAAAATATGATGAATATGGATCGCTATTCTAGGTGTGGGTATTTGTATAATAATCTATGTGTCTACTATAGTACCCATGACACAGAAAAGAATCCCACGGTGGAGCTATGAGTGTAGCAAAAGTCTTTTAATATGTCGTCATGTAACCGACTTTGAAGTGGCCACGGTCCAACTGACAAGACAACAAAAGAAAATATAATTACAATAGAAATATCTAGTTTTCCTATATAATTGTGTTTCTGAAACCCAGTCACTTGTAAATTTACTTTAACCGTCCTTAAACATAAATTAAACTGAGAACCGTCGAGTAAACTACCTCATTACGTTACTAAGAAAATTTTATCTAGCCATTATTTTGTTCCGGAATCTCTTTCACGACTACGGTATTATCAAAACTATGACAAGGTTTCAAAATGTACTAAAATGAAGAAGATGAGATTGGAGTACTCGAATCAAACGAGTGTATAGTCCAGCTTATGTGTAGTCATGATGAGTACAATTGCCCATGGATATTTATGCCATTGATAAGCAACCTCATGCAGTACAGGGATTTTATAATACGTGGAGTATTGCTCACATCTCTGGACAGGTGCGCCCCAATACCAACTTAACCCACTTGACTCCGAGCAAAGGCGCGCGATTCGAATTGTCAACGTCCCAAGGATCACTGACCGCCTTACCTACCGTTTAGGCATACTTAAGAATAAGATGGTAATATAAAAGTGAGCCGGAAACTACACCATAATTGGAGGGTTAAAGGCCATAACCATCAAACTAACAAACATCCAGCCATAACCATACCCCTTGACCGAAACGCAAGCTCTGGTTCAAGCTAAAAATAGGAGAGACGGTAGCAATTCCCCTATACTATACCATTTGCAACTACCATCTTTCCGTGGAAATCTCACGCCTCACGCATTTTCAAAGTGATTTAAATCTAGGACGAGAGAATAATAACTGCGGTATTATCAAATTCACACAGGCAATATCGTAAGCTCTAATTACTCTCATGGAGATTAACGACGCTTCCGATGTCTAAGAAGCACACAACATCAGAAACAACAAACACTAAACACATAAGTTTAAATATCAGTGTAGAAACACACACGTGCTCGTAACGTCAACTAACGTGCGTATTCGCAGTATTTTGTTTGTTCTGAGGCGGATGCGGAGGCGAAGGCGGAGGCGGAGGCGGGAGCGGAGAAGAAATTAAAATAAAACATCAATGATTTATAAATAAATATGATTGATAATCAATAATTAAAATTAAAACTAAATAATAATATATTCCTTCGAATAAAAACAAAATAAACATGGCGCGTTTTTCTGTTACGCGCTATGTTTATTTTGTTATGATTGATTTAATTAAAAAACTGAAATAAATTCTTTTAATTTTATATTTGTTTTGTCAATTACCCTTAATGTTAAAAACTTAAAAAAATATACCATTCTTTAGAATTTAGAACTGTAGACATTATTTTCTATAGATAATCTTTCGTTACGTCCCAAATAAAACGTGTAACAAACGTCCATAAACCAGCCCCGTATTACTTTTACGCTTGAAGATATATCAAGGGAGTTTGCGATACGAAGTTTCGGAAGACAATACTTGAAAGATCTTGACACTGATAGATGATTGCTAACGATTTGAAGGCACCTAATCAAGTTAAGTGGTAGTTTTTGTACCTTACGGGTTTGGGATCCAATCCTGTATTCCAATCGGAGTGCCAATCGGAAATTAGATTGATATTGGTGTAACGGATATGTGTTTATTAGGACTCACGGGATGTTTGGTAGAGAACAAAATTGTTGTTGTAACAGTAAAAATATTTTTAGTTTTCCCTACAGGATTAGGTAACATGAAATGTTTTTAGTATAGAAACTGGAATCTTTTTGTTCAGTATTACAACCTTAATTTTATAACACTGCTGGTTCATGGATAGATAGATTATCCAGAATTGGAAGAGTTCTGATGGCTGCATGGAATATAGTAGGTAATATAGAACCAAATAAATGTTTTTATGTAAAAACGAATTAAATTTTGAACCGTTAGTAAAATTAATATTATGGCTGATAAATAATTTAAAATTAAATAACTATAATAAATTTAATAGAAAATAACTAAGGACCTACTTCTAGTTGACATGTTGATCAAAGCTAAATCCTTTGCCAATAGGGCATTTGACAGGTTTTAGGAAAATAGCTCAAATTGTTCGTTATATCATGATACATTTGTGATTTAATTTAATCTTTGTGAATTTCTCTATTACTACGACAAAAATCATCAATAAAGTTTGAATATTTGAAATTGCCGCCAAAACGCTAAATCACGTGATTCATGAGTTATACTGTTAAGTGACGTCACCGGCCAGCGTACATGGTCGGCATCTATACGACTGACGTTTACTGTTTACTAGCTTGTGACGTAATTTTTGATTCAGCCAATACTGTGCGTTTTCAATCACGTGGTCAAGTATGAAAAATTTATTATTTTATAATTGATTTATTTTAAAGATCAAATGGATTTTAAAATAATTTGTTGGCTTAGCGGGCTTATAAAAATAGTTACTTTTAAGATAACAATCGTTTGATCGAAATTTCCATTGTAGTCAAATACCCTATTGAAATCATCAACGGAGAAAGGATTATTTTAATATTATTTAGTTTTCATTTTATTTATTGAATCAAGTTATACAGCCGCCAGTGGACTATCATTGTGTTATGAATAATGTGATGTATAAATATTATTTAGTAATGAATATAGATCTATCTACCTTTGGTGAATATAACGTGAGAGTTGAGTGAATAATGTTTGTCAACTGCTCTCCTAAGAAATGCGTTAAAAACATAATTTTGTCTTTTTTCCTTTTATATTTCCCTTTTACATTCAGTAAATATTTCAAAACCAATAAATATAATAATTAACCCTATTATTTTATTACATTTATATTTGTGCTGATTAAGTCTTGTATTGAGTCTGAAATTTGTTGATTTGCAATGAAAAATATTCTTAAAAATAAATAATGTAAATTTTACTAATAATTAGGATGTTTAATTAATCATACTAAAGTATACCTGATCAAAATGTAACAAGATACGTTTCTTGATTACAATATTTAGTTACGTTTAACAAAATTAAAAACTTAATTAAAATTAAAATAATATAATAAACATTCCACTACTTACCTTAAAAGCTATATGCACTATTAAAAAAATAGAACACATTTAATTATCACATTAACATTCAATTTGTCATGTTAAAAATTAATTGACATGTTAAAATACAACTTATCATATTAACAACATTTAACGACAATAATTCAATAACGGCTACACTAACGGACTGTGTTCTGTCTGTTAACTAACACCGATATATCTGAAGTATGTGATATTTATGAACAATGTATGTGTGTCTCAGCGTACGCGACGCAGTGGGAGGAGCTGCTGAACGAGCAGCTGGCCGTGCTGGCGCAGTCGCGCGACCTGGTGGCCGAGTTCCGCAACAAGATGACGCAGGAGGAGCACCTCTCGCGCCGCATGCACCCGCCGCCGCACAGGCACCACTAGCGCCCCCCTGGCCCACGGTGGACGACAGTAACGTTAACCTAACCGGACGATGCGACAACGCTGGCCGACGCTGGCCGGCGACCCCGACGGCTGGTGCGAGACGGTCGCGGATCGACTCGCTCGCGTCAGTGTAGCCACGAATGTGATTCGTTGTCAGTGTACGATCGATGTGTTTGCGCTACGACGATAGGGCCGTCCATTTGTTTACTCCATACATTGCCCGCTTTCATAATATCCATCTGTTTAAATAGTCACTGTTAAAGTTTAGTATGTACTATAATATAATAATATAAATATATTAAATTACAACTCTTGAAGATGCGCTACGCTAAGATACACTCGCTTTCGTCGTGTAGCCATCCCCACGTAGCCAATGCCATATTGAATATTATACAAAGATGGTATACAAAAATTTATTTTAGAAAAAGTGCATGTGTAAATAGTGATATCATAAATTAATAGATATTGAATTAACTAAAACACTACACGTCCTTTTCAAAACCACTGTCTGTTTTCATTATCAGACGAGGAATCGGAATTATTTGTCCAACATTTTATATGAATCTACGTACATACGTAAGTACTATGGGTATTTTCGATTAGTTTACCAGATTGTGTGTTACAGTGACTATTTAACATCAGATGGACTGTATGCCTGTTACAGCTTCTATTACATGAAAAACCATTAATGTTAATAGTTTCCAAATATCCTAAATATACCAGAGAAATTTATATTTTCTATTTCTATTTTAAATATCGACATTTCCACTAAATGACCATGAACAACGCATTCAAATGGATGTCTTGATTAGGTTCAAGTTGGACATTGTGATTGAACAGCGGTCTTTGTGATCGTTAAGTGGAGATTTACTCTAAATATGAGATGTCGCACGTAAACACATCGACAATTCCTACTAATTAGAATATATGCCTGTTAATATAATGCGTGGGAATTTCGCCTCTAATGCGTTGTAAACAGAGACGTTAGTCGCATGCACGATGTTGACACGCGAAGTAGCCTTGTATAGTCTTCGCGCTAAGTCACGGCTCGGAACAGTATTGTATTGAAATTTCAAAATACGTTGTGAAATAAAGTAGCTGGCCTCTTTCGTTTCCGCTTCCCTTGAAAATAGAGTTGTGACACGTTATTTTTGTTTTGTTTTTGAAAAAAGCATATTTTCGATACTCGATGTTTTAAGCTTAGTATGGAGTGAAGATTGCCGTCTCGTATGGAATGTATAGACTGTTATCGGGTGTTTAGAGCACAAAGGCCCGCGTGAACTGACACCGGGCGATAGTTGGGAACTTCGTACACATAGACACTTTTCTGAGCTCTTTTCCGATACGTAGTACTTTAGCGATGAGCGCAATACATTTATGCATTCGTATAACTATACTGTGCTAGTCGTTATTATAGTAATATTCACACCCGGTGTCCATGTGTGCGAAGTTCCTTCCTGCATAGTGTTGATGTTGGACTATTATCGGATAGCGCGGTCAGTATAAATTGTTTTAAACGAAACGAAGCGAATAAGCATATTACGATTGAAGTTGCGCGCAGTGCTATCTACCAAGTAATTTAGCCAACTTATACTCGATTGTATTCTATGTCAATTTTGAAGACTTAGGAATCCAATTGGAAATCGATTCCAGTTACATTGCGAATCGACTTTCAATCGATTCTTATATCGAATAAGTTCTGAATTGCCATATATTGACAGTTGGAATTCCATTTACAATGTTTGTTTTATAAAATCTAGCCTTGTATTGTTTTAATGGAATTTGTATAGAACCTTCGATGCTATCAGGTGCGACTTATTTAATTTATGTAGAGACTTTTACTTGTATTTCTTTCCCTAACATTAAGTGACCCTAACTCCTCGATGCATTTAACTTCGCTAAAGGCCTAAATTTAAAATTGTAGATATTATTTTTTTTGTTGTTGTGTATAATTAAATAATAAAGGTAATTTCTTTTGAGATTGGTTGAGTACAAAACGATACTGAAGTGACCTCGTGATTCCCAGTGATGAGTGTGTACTGTTTGACAAATTATTTAGCTCTTTAGGCCCTTTCATTGACATTTCATCTGTAGGAGATAAAAAAAAAATAGCTTATTAATTTTTTAATTACAATAGAAATTGAAAATTTAACCTAATTTTAGATAGTGCTAGAGATTTTCCAATTAAACGGACTGATTTAATACTTTGTAATACCATCGGATAAAATACTCTATAGTTTTTGGTTGTTTTGCTAGAAATAGATAAAGCAATTTCTGAACTCTTAAAAATTGTAGCTTCAATAAGGAATCAAAGCGATTTTGTTGTCATTAATTTTAATGAAGGCTTGTGTTTGAAACGTAAAATTGACAAATTACTATTATTACTAATTAGCATTTTCAGTTACATATCTACTGGACTTTAAGTCTATAAAAAGAACGGTTAGTGTTAATACAACATGGAGCCCTTTTAAAGGAACAAAAATAGTGACTGCTTTGTTCATTTAGGTTCAATCTTGCTTGACATTTGAACATTGTATAAATACCGGTCTATGAAATTCGTGGCAAAAATCTTGTCGAATCAACAATTGTATTGCAAAAATTGTGTAGTAAAAAATATGAGGCATTGTATTGTTCATCGAATACACACACACCCACACAAATACACACTATAGTAAGGCCTGTCCACTACACAAGATATGGGAGGTAGCTAAGATGTGCCATACCGAAGCTAAGCTACGAACTATATCATTGTTTCCACCTAATACATGCTATGAAATTTCTATAGCTGTCGGGTCACCGATCCTTAGCTCTCATCTATAGTTCAGAAACTTAGCTCGCATCCCTCTACATAAAAACATAGCTTCGTTCGTTCTCTCCAGTGCTAAGCAAATTAAAGCTATGAAAATCGAACAATCCTAAGCTTAGCTACCTTGCACATCTTTGGTGGAAAGTCACCCTTATATACCGAACCTATGTGACGAAATACCAAATCAAGTAAGTTACACTGGCTATAGTGGTCATAGACACATAGCGTTTAGGTTGGACGGGGAATTGCTGTGCTTGTTGAACATTTAATTGCTAAATATAAAATGGTGCAATGTATGCTCCTAACTTCCTTGGGGTATGGGAGTCCTATGCCCAGCGGTGGGACATAATATGGGTTGTTGTGTTATGATGACTACGTTTATATGACTATAGCTTGATCCCTCGCGCACAATACGTTACGGGGCCGCAGTCATATTCTGTCCCTTTTGCTCTTAAAGTAGTGAAAGAGAAAGAATGGTTCCCTATGGAAGAATGTATATGTCATGACAAGAACCGGTGAAATAAATTTCTATACGCAGATTGTGTGCAACCCCTCAATTTTAGAACTACTTGTATTATTTCCTGAATCCTGAACGTAATCTTAATATCATCTCATCAAATAAAAATCGTAAAACGTATTATGTAATTAAAAAAAGTAAAACCATTTAAAAAGACTAATGATTGTAAGTTTTTCAAGTCAATACTTTTATTTTCTTTTTTTTTCATTATTTTTTGTAATGCGACTTATTTATTATGTTGTGATAGTAATTATAATAATATTGTGTTTGTATGATGCGCTCACTGCCTCTGTGGCGCGGCTCTCTGAGCTAAAATAGTGGAAAAATCGCTTGTAACCTCGTTTACTTTTTCATCGTCCTTATAAAGTAATCTGTCCAATCTATGTATTCTGTGCACTTTCAGGCGCATACAACTATTAGATAATTGAGCAAATCCACATCATTTCCTATTGCACTGTTTCTAGTTAGACAGACCAGCTTGTAAAGATTCCAAAAAAATAAAAACAGTTCACATATATTTTTATAAGAACAATTGGACAGATAACTTTATAAACATTAGCGATGAGAGAAACTTGTGTTTAATCTGTACTGGTGCTAGGTTATGAATTCTCGCTTCTAATTCGCCTCTGGGTCTACGGTGTGAAGAAGGTCCGTCGGGTGTCGCTTGAATCGAGTACATACATTGTGGGTAGTATTTTGTATCATAAAAATGAGTCGAGGAATATTGAGGCTAAAACTATATAATTTTATTTATAGTATAGCGTAATTATGTAGAAGTATTTTCCCTTTAGGATGTGTGTACTCGGTCCGAGACGAATAGAGGCGTAGCGGTGATACTGTGTTGCTTTCCTATAAATTGTTCTAATTTGTCCTAGGACCGAAGTTGCCCGTGGGCGTGGACGGTTCGCACACTACCCCTGTCGCGTCGAGATTATGTATCATTCCAATTGTTCATCCAATTCCCAATGTGTGAGTAGGTTCTAGCTTTAGAGTCGATGTCCTAGAAGAGATTTTCAAAACGATTAGCATTTTTCCTCAGAGGTAGTGTCCGAACGAGTCGTCAGTGTTGCTAGTGTTAGACCCGTTTTGAGGTAGGTACTACGTATACTACGGCTTACAAAGTTTATTAGATAGTGCTTGTTAATAAATAAAAGAATAATAATAATTTAAAAATACACTAATATCGGTACTCTGTATCAGAGTTCGCTTGCGCCGATGTTAAGTGTGTACTGTACGAAATCTCTCTTTATTTCTATACATACATTTATATTTTTAATTATTGTAAAACAAAGTTTGCAACTTGAGTTAATCGCCTTGAATGAATTGGTTTGTTTTTGTATAGAGGTGTCGCGTTAAATGGACAAGTGAGGGATGCGAGGTGCGGCGTGCGGTCGTACTAGTTGAAATGCTTTATTATAAACATATTTTAACATCGCACATTATAATAAATTAATCGAAATTGAATGTGTTGTTTTATTTGATTTTTAAACAAAATTGTAATAAACTAAGTCATTACTGTGCTATTTGTGCATATAACAAGAACTCACAATTGATGTTAGGGTTGTATTCCTATAATTATGTGATAGTAAAATAGCAAAAGACAGCTTGGTATTTAAAAGTAAAATGAAACAAGCATAATTAGTCTGAAAAGGTTTTTATTTTAGACGTAATTATAAGTTTGTACTAGGATCTTAGAAATGCAATTAAAAGTACTATATGCAATATGGAAGACAACTTAACTGGATACAAAGGAGACATTACAGGCATTTATCTTCAGAAATTACTTGAAAATGTATAAGTTATTTATACATAATAAAATAAAATAATTTTATATAGTACTCGTATAAAATATGGACATAAGATTTTAATTTTTCTTAAATGATTAAATTTGTTAAATAAAAATAACAAAAGAAGCAAGAAAAAGCAATTGAGTAAAATACATGATGTATCACAGTACATACAATTTTACCTCCAAACTACAATCGTTCAAACATTTAGGTACTTGCCATTCAACAAACTCGTTATATTCATAAATATTAAATAATTCATGTAGGCGGGTTGACATAAGAATAAACTAAGAAATACATTTTTAAATCTCATAACATTTGGAACAATTTTTAGCTACTAAAACCCCATTGTGTTCCATGTTCCTTACTTTCATGTTTTAAAAGCAATATTTGCCCTGCAAAAAATGTTAAATTTCACTCAGTATACTGTGCGTTTTCGGAAATGTACACTTGTATTAATAAAAATGGCATGATTATATCAATCTTCATTCATCAAATTTCATTCTACCAGAAACATTAATTGATTTGACGGGGTTATAACATTATTTTCCAATTTTATACCAAACCCATATTTTCAGCGTATTCGCACAAGATGTTTATGGATTTTAGATAAATTCAATTATATTATTTTTTTTATTTACAAATAATTAACTAATGACCAATATGTGGCCTGCCTGCAGACAACTTTGGTTATTTACATAATAAGTACTATACAAACAATAATTTAATAGGTAGGTATAAATAATATGTTACATTCATACAAAATACAATGAGGTATACCTATGCATATAATAACCTAATGCTGAGATGATAAATTCTAGAACCTGAACCCTGTATACACGTCTTAATTGCTGTTAATTAGAAAGTCCTATAAATGAGTTAGTGCACCTAAAGGTTTTTATTTTCTTTTGATAAACTGCGTATTTATACAATTGGTATCTATGGTGGTTTGCAATTTAGTTTCCACTCTGTTGTTTAAACGTGGCACGTTGCAAGACTACAATAAATACCGGAACAGTTTGATGTTGCAAATACTTTGCAATGCTGATTACATCAGGTAAGAAAGCCAGAATATTGTTGATGCACAATCCGGCATATAATTTGGACACAATAAAATACAATACTGGATAACAATGATTACACTAGCATTTAGCATATAAATTAATGTCATCAAATTAGCTAATAACAAGTGATTTTGAAATATTTTCTTCATCACTTAAAGAAACTACATTGACCTATATAATAAAAGTCGACAACTAGACAAGTATAAAAAATTGAGCTTCTAGTTTTACAAGACTAAAATGATTGAATCATGACGGAGAACGTTATTTGCGTTAAGTACACAAACTGTACATAAAAATTGGTAGTTTGACTGTCATGCTCAATTATTTGTTTCTCTATTTCTTAACTTGATTATTATTGAAGGCTATTGGTTCATATCTCACACAGTAAAGACTTATTTGCCTTTGGCATTCTATATCTATTCCAAAAAAAAACTTTGGAAATTATACATACAATGACAGAGGAGGAACTAAGTTGTCTAAGTACCTCGCTTGCAGCAAGGTATGGTTGGAGTGTCAGAGGAAGTCTTCAGGATCGTCCAGCTCACCGGTGAGGATGTGAGGTTCCCCGATGGCTGGCACCATGTGGCTGAACTCACTGGTGGCCCACAGGTACAGGTTCAGGGTCCGCTCAGTGCATTGTGCTATAAATCTAAAGGAAGAAGTAAATTTAAGTGTAAAGTCACAAAAAACTAAAAACAGTCAATAATGGCTCATGAATTATCAACTGTAAATTATATTTTTAATATTATATATGTTGTCTTAAGATTTCTCTTCATTTTAAAGATTGATTATGTGCTTATTTTCACTAAATCGAAAATAAACAAAAAGTTTTTAAAATTATACATCGTGTAATAGCCTAGAATAATCTCAAAAAGGTTTAAGTTTGGATGATATTTATGAAGAATATGTGTATGAGATGATGACTGGCAAATTATATTACACAATTAAGCCAGGCATACACTATCGCAGGCCACATCACATCTTCTATGTATCGTGTTGCTTGACATTGTGGTGGGGCCCACCTATAGTGAGTGATGTTTCATACAAGATTTACTACAACAATATAGATGGATTTTCGTGTAGCGGTGCGTTGCGAAGCGACCCACCATAATGTGCGCCAGCCTTTAAATAAACACAATGCAATGAAACTCACCTAACAAATGGTCTAACATCACCCTCGTTGGCTGCTTGTAAGTGCTGGTAGTACATATGTCTGTGTTGCTTGGCTATGATGACGGGCGGGTAGCCGGCCTGCATCAGGAGGAGGTTCATCAGCAGGCGAGACGTCCGCCCGTTGCCGTCTATGAAGGGGTGGATGTGGACCAGCTTGTAGTGAGCTAGGGCTGCATATCTGGAATTGTTGTTTGAACATTTTGTTTGAATTTTGGATATTCACAATGTTAATAATCTTTTTAAAATACCATGTATGAAGTCCATATAAAATGTCTTTCATAAGAATTGCGAAGTATTCTACAAGGCAAATTAAGTGGTTAGTAATGTAATTAAAAACGGATTTATCATGAGCAATAAACACACTCAGACGTCTTAATAACAATAATATTAAAATTTTAAAATTGTATAATGCTCAAAGAATACTTATTATTAAACAAATTGAAAAACTAGGCTTAATATACTAAAATGAAATACAACTGCTATCAAGTTCTGACATCTTTTGTTACTAGAAAATAAAAATATGTTTTACCGTACCTAACAGGATGCAGGTCTAAAGCATCTTCAGAATTTAACCACTCCAAAAACTGGGACATCAGCCTCTGTATCTCTGAGGGTCCGGGTGGTATGTGTCCTCCCACGTACACCTGAGTCCTCCGGAAGTGGCCACCTTCAACAGGATCCACATGTCCTAACACTCTCTTGTGTATTTCTAAAATATCTCCCATGGTGATATCTCGTAATCTATACAGTAACGTTGAATTTATATACTTCATAGCTGCATCAAGACCTAAGATTTCATTATGCTCGTCTATACTTTTGCCAGAGACTGCTATCCTGGTTTCCAAAATACTTCTAGTTTGTTGCAGAGTCATGGTATTCCCCTCTATCCCTACTGTGTGGTATATATGCTGGAAGTATGCCTCCTTCTTTGCTCTCCGTAACGCGGAATTGTTTTCTGGTATAGATGACAGTGCGTCTCGTTTCTCGTCTATCTTTCTTAACATCTCTCGGTCTAAGTTCTCCACAATGCTGGCCGTTCTCTGTCTGTTCATCAAAGCTCCTCGGTGTTCAGGATAGTTGGTTAACGCAAGCGTGTACAGCTGGTCTGCCTTTACTACGTCTTTCTTGGTGTCCTCTATAAATTCTCCGTAGTGGTTCAAAATATCGGCGTGCTTCGGTGAGAGTGCAAACGCATGTTGGAATAATTTTAATGCCTTGTCCGTTTTCCCGACTTTCTTCATTTCTAATGCGGCGTTTAACGACACCACCGCTTCGGAGTCGCCAGCCCTGTCTCGTCTCGGCAGCTGCACTGGAGCGTCGTCGGCCACAGGTTCGAGATAGTTGCCATACAAACCAGCGGGTATCGGTGAAAACGGCTTCGAGTATCTCACTTCGTAGCTCAACAGCTTGTGCAGGGACACTACCACGGCGAACGTGCACACCACACTCGACAGTATCAACACCGTCTTACATCTCTCCGCGATCATTTTAGATTCGAACTGTTTACGAAAACTAGACGTCATGGTTTCGGGATTTTGTGGCCTACCTATAAACAACATGGTCGGTGTGATCGCTTACACGCCCACTAACTGATAAAATCTTCGCGGAAGTTGCAGTAAATAAATCAGATTTCATATTGTATTGCAAAAATATTTGGAAACGCTAATAACAAAAAAACACGTAAGGCCATTGTCGTGTGACAGTACTGACTTTGACATTTGGCAAATGACGTTATTTTGTGACACTTACGTTACGTTTAGGAAGATGAAGTTAAATATGCGAACTATTTCAACAAGAACGGGTTTTTTTTAGTTCCTTTAGGTTTCTGGCTTAAACTTCAGAAACAATTTATTGGTCTAACTTTTGCATATCGAATAAATTGTGTACTATGTATAAATAAACTGTAAATGGCAGAGTGTTTAAAATATCGACCTGACGAGAACGGGTTCCGCGTTCGATCCCCGATCAGAGAAATATCTGAATGATGACACGGTAGATCCTGTGCACTGCATATTTGTTTCTCTGTTCTTTAGTGCACTGTAAAAATATTTTTAGCTGAAGCTGCTTATAAACAAGATGAGGTTAGGGTCCAATAAAACTGCATTTAATCTGTAACAAGTTTTCAGTTCTTTCTCTATTTGAATTTGGATGGGTCTTAGTTTGCAACCTGCTTCACATCTTGTACCTAATTATTGTGTTATCATGTACACCTATAGCAAGTGTACACGATAATAGATTAGGTACTACATAATATATCTTTGATCGTGTATTTATTGTTAAATTTGATAATAGATAATTAGATATAAGGGGTGGGTTTTGTAAATCGTAGAACTTCACTAGAATGATTGCTATAGCTACAGTGCTGGCTTGGTAGGGCGACCCGGGCGGTTGCCCGGAGCGCCGGGGCCCAAGGGGCGTCACGAGCGTCAACGCATGTCTAAAATACGTGATAGTTTCCACTTCATAATTCATATAAGGATTTACAAAGGGCGCTACTCGCTCGGGGCGCCAAATATGTGACTTGTCCGGGGCGCCTAGATTGCTATGGCTGGTTCTGCATAAGCATAGCGGTTTCAGGCGCTTCTGTGTTCTGGGTTGTATCAAGTATGTTGTAAACCAGGAATACTTGTATTTAATTGTTATGTTTTACGCTCCTGTGTTCTTGATTGTATTATATTTTAAACCAGGAATACTTTAATACTATTTTTTTTTATTTTAATAAGGTATATTTTATTGAAGTTTACGAAGCTGTGTTATACTAATCAGGTAATAATTAGAACTTCTGTATTTTTCGAAGTTTATTGACGCTGTTTATACGTAAGTAGGTACTTAGAGTAAAGTATGGCAAGGGAGCAAGATTTGGGGTCCAACCACGTGACTGTGGTTATCAAAATCGTCCAAACCCCGTATACAACTTGGCTATGGTCCTGTTTTGATATAAGAGTAACGTTGATTGCAGGCATTGCAGTGACCACTTAATATTACGATTACGTGGATTGCATGTAGGTTTGTTACCACAGTTCATAATAAAGGATCAGGTTAAATAATAAACGACGCAGTCATACTCTATATTTGTTTAATTCATCAATAACGTTCATCACGCTCCCGAATAAATAACAAAATCTTACATAATAACATTCAGATCATCGATAATAAATTTAGTTAAATACCAATACACTCGCTTACACTAAAATACATTAAAATGGATTTAGAATAAACAAACTTAAACATAAAGAACAAGAGCATCTATCTTCCACAAAATTGCACTTCGAAGTACCAAAGAATACTGTGACATCAAAGAATTTGTTACCACGTTAGTAGAATGCATTCGCTCGTTCAATCTAAATCCACTCAGACATACACAACTAACATGTAATTAATGTTTTAAATCATATCGTGAGCCATCGGCCGCAGTGGCAAAGCTGCTTGATCGCATGCCACTAATTGAGTGCGATCATTTTAAATCATTACATGTTAAGCTTCGTTTCCATCCAGATGCATTACGCGAATAATACTGCGATTAAACGACCACACTCCGTTTATTACTGACTAGATCTTGCTGCTAATGATCGCCCAGGACATGCCATGAGCCATAAGCGATCAAAAAATGTTTCTTATGAAATCCAAATCGATCGCGTCCAGCGAAAAAAGTGTTACACAGTTTAAAGTACCACATGATGCTTACCATAACTTATCGAATATATATGCTTTAACACAAACTTTAACATAACACTGGACTCGACGTCAACAAGGACAACGATCAAGATTTCTGTGGTTGTAGGCCATCGTTAGATGCCTATTTATGAGAAATGAATACACACCGAACGCACTATAAAAAGTTGCATGCCTCATAAATTCCTGCATTCAGGGAGCGCTTTTACGATTATTACTCGACATAATCGTGGCGATTATATCCGTACAAAACTTAGTCTACATTTAACACTATTTTATGGCAGTATCGCAGGAATTAGAGAGCAGTCAACTCGAGCTCAGTAGAATCAAGCAGCTTACAGGTGGGATGGCTGCGGTCGCTTATACTGACAATTTTGCGACATTTGCATATTTTAATAATTGGCACGAATATATTTACCGTAAACTACCAAGAGGATACGGCTACCTACCAAGTTAATTCGCTTTAAAGTTAGAAAAAATACCTATTTAAAATCAGACGTGCTAAGTTCTACTTAACATTACTCTACTCACGTCAATAAGCCTTAATCGTTATTTTCCCTATCTATCTAAATAATTTTGGAAAGAAATACACCTGTTTTCTATAAAACAATTCGTGCGACCAGCGCCTCGCAGACCATTTTTCCCCGAGAAACTCACTTCAGATATTTCTAATTTGCTATAAATTAATACAAAGTCAATCTGTGAAATGACTGACTTCACAGCGTGATCTAGTAAATATAATTGCATTAAAGAAATGCACCATTAAACAATCTCGATCTACTTATTTTTCCTCTTCCGTTATCGATTTATGCACTAAATTACATTAGAAGAAATTAAACAAGTCGTAAATACATTCCAATTGCACACATACCGAGAAAGTTTAAGTTATATTACAGACAGAAGAATAAAGCCCGATGATGGCGTTGTAAAAGTATAAAACATAAAAAGCCCATGCACATAATTATGTAGGACATTTATTAAATAAAGTATATTTTACAGATTCGATAAATAGTCACGTGAGTTCCGGTCGAACTATTCAAAATTTGGCATTGACCTTTCAGTGTTGCCAACTACCGGGCTTTATTTTCCCGATTTGGCTTTTATATTTTTAAACATAAATTCGTTTATTGGCACATAGAGTCAACCAATATCATGGTGGAGTAGAAGGAGCATCCTAGCGCTATCATGGTGCCCATGGCTATAGTCGAGTGGTAAGTGCGGAAGGTTTTCAAGACGCGGAGGTAGCGGGGGCAGTGGGCCAGCTCGCCGAGGACTAAGTGGCCAATCTGAAACAAACGGAAAGCCGGTTACATTATGAAACTATTTTACGGTTAGCGCGCACTTTAATAGGTGAACGCAAAAAGTAAATTAGGTTAGCTTCTAACTGCAAAGTGGTTGTTACTTGTAAATAAGTTATGAGATAGTTCAATGTAACGTTTTTTAAATAACGTACGTATGTAATTAGTCATAGTATCTACAAGTCAATGATCTTTATGTGCGGTGAGGTAAATCAATATACTTGGTTAATATCGAGTTAAAGTAGGATTAATAAAGTATTGGAAAAGTGTGTCACCTCCTGTCCCCCACCAGCGGCTTCCTCCATCTGAGTCTTGACGTGCTTGGCGCGCAGCATGGGCCGCACCAGCCCCAACCGCACGTATGCTTCAATGCTGAATACGACTAGCAGCAACGCTAGCTGTGGACAACGAAAAATAATTGTTATTGACTTGTGTTGTGGAAGTAATTCGGCCAATCGTTTTTTAATCCCAACAGCAGTGCTAATTTCCTGCTGTTATGTGCTTATGTGTGGGTGTGGCCCCTCCGCATTTTAATAATATATAAAACGATACCTACATTTGTATGGATGTATGTATGTATAGTCGAAAAATTAAATTGCTCGTCTTATCTACTTTAATATTGTAAGAAAATAAATGCATAGAAATAAACTGTGTTATGTTTGTTTAAATGAAAAAAGGTTAGGTTAGGTTAAAACTATAAACATATAACTGTATGTTTGATATATTTTGAAAAAGATTTTTATATTTCCGGATTTTATTAAGTTTAGGTGTGAATTAACCAAGTGTTTAATACGAATTATTATGTAATAACTGTCCAAAGTTTACGTGTGACTTTCAGTAGCTTATTGTTGGTAACCTTGCTAAAATGAGCTTAAAGTGAAAGTAGATTATAATAATTATTGAAAGGAAATTACTCATATGTGGATTAATATGAGCAAATAATTATTTTGGAACCGTTTTTTATCCAACTGTTGACATGAAGTCAATGATTTATTGACTGTGACGAATGATTTATTTATCGATGTCAAAATATAAGAAGGAAGTGATAAGATCTTTGAGACAGACTTTAACATTTTATATTTAAAACGTGAAAGTTACGTTATGATATGTACCTAAGTTATGAACCTACGAGATAGGAAAGTCCTTACTCTTAAGTTTTAATTTATTCTTGACTATCATCATAAGAGACATCACGAACATGATCTATAAATAAAAAATAAGGTCTTGCTTAACCATCGTGTTAATTATTTTTTTTAAGTGAAATCATTAATTCTACAAAGTATTTTTGTAGCAAAGATTAAAACACTAATTAATTGTCATAATTATTTTACCTATAAGTATCTAGGTTATTTCAAAATTATAGTTTCTAAGTTATTCCTACATTTCATGTGATCTGAAACGTTTCCTTTTCCTTGTTTTATCATGTTTTAAGCGGAGACTGGCTTTTGACTGTCAAGTCAGATATCCGTAAGATAAAGTCAATCAATTTTTTTTCGTCACATGATTTTGAATGTTACTTAGTATCTGAAGGTAATTTGTACGAACATATGTATGTGTTTCTATCCCCTCCGTTTACTTTTCCTTTGTATAAATGTTCTGTTTAACATAAATCAATAGATGGACACAATTACTATAAACGTAAAGAATCTTTTAAAGTACTTACCAGCGAAATATAATGGGCAATCGTAATATAATATAGGGCAAACGCATTTTTATAGGGAATTAGAAGTAAAATGCAAAATCATGGCTAATTTGCCGAAATTGCAAAAGCATCTAGGTATAAAGATTATTTTAATTAAAAGCGTGACGAGTACTCACAGGTTTGACCATTATTTATTTGTAGCGTAAATGTAAGATTCATTAGTGTAAAAAAAATAGACATATTCATCTATATTTCTATACCTAATAATTAAATTTCCATTAGTAACAAGGTTGTCTAAATTACCTTTACATAAATCAAATATAGATTTGAATAGAATTGCAATACTGTTATTGGTCATGCAGTCATGAATTTGCGATACTCCGAGCTCTAATAGGCAATGTTCGACCGTCATGGTATATGCGAGAATAATCTTATAATTTTATCACTGACGAAATTCAATATAGCCTAACACTTACCTAATTACTAAGTATATTTAAATTATTTAACTTTAGTTGTTTTTTTTAATAGACAGTTTTTATGAAAGTTACGTATCTTAGAAACAAATGAAGAAATTGAATGACCACGTAATGCATGATTTACACTTATAAAAAAATACGTTATTTTTCTAATCGTGGGGTGACCAGGTATTTGCTAAATATAAATACCTTACTAAAGGTGGTAAATTTATAATTTGTTACTTGTTAGTGAGTCACCTTAAAACCTTCTATCGGATCTTGGCAATTTGCAAGACCTTGGCGAGAAAGAAACTATTCTAAAAGCAAATTGGCAAAACCGTTTTTGTGAGCGTCATTGAAAAAGATTTAGATGGCGTTTATCGATTTTCCGTTAAGCTATTTACGTGTAATCGTTATTTAAAATTTAAATTAAATAATGATAATAGAGAAATTGTTTGTAACGCGAAAGTAAACAGGTTACGATTATATGTTTGTATAATGATAGTCATCCAAGGTTATGTTTGGACCTTTGGACTACGAACGCCTATCAATATTGTAATGTCTGTAATCAATATATTAGTATTAGTACAAGTGAACTTCCTCTTACCATATTACCTACTTATGATCGTAATTTCCGATGTGTATAGGTATTTTTATAAGTTTCTTAATGTGTATCATATCTCCTGATTTTATTGGAATAACTAATTTTATAAAAAGCTAATAAAAACGTTGTAATAAAAATAGTTTTATTATGACAATCGAATAAATAAAAATCGTTAATTCTCCTAGTTTAACAACCAACGTACTTAAAAGTTGTGCAAAGTAATTTTCGATGTAGCGACCATGAAATCTGACCACTTTATGCACATTAATCCACTCTTTATACGGGTAATTTTATTACTCTTTAGAGACTGTTATAAAATTTATTGTATTTTATTACAAACTAGTCAATTTAATGTCAGTTTCTATTAAAATAACACAATGACAAAACGATCATGATTGATTATACTATTGCATTAAAGAATAGTTATCGATAATAAGGAAATCACATGCGGGTTTTAAAGGTTTCATTAATTACTTTGCAATATTAAAATCCTATCCTATAGACTGGCTGATTAATCCGTTAATCATTGAGGTCAATGGAACCAATCGAAGTGAAAAGAGCAAGGTGAACATTGGCGCCGGGCAGTATTGGCAAGTTTAATGAAAAAATAAAAATACATTCCATATATTAGATTAATATAAATAGATATATGATACATTGCGTACTAACGCATAGTCATATTATGTTTGTAGTCACGCCCAAATAAAAATAAATAAATAAATAATCCATTTTCACAATTTAAAATTAGGTCCCAGAATTTATTTATTACACTTTCAAAAAATTTGTGATCAAACTTAAATTTTACCTATGTGTTGGTTAATAATATAGAAATAATTATACGTTTACTAGCAACCCTGGCATTGAAGAACAGATTAAAAAAGAATTATGTATTTAAATTTAAATTTAAAATCTCAGTGATTAATCTACAACAATTAGCGCTTTAACTTGTTTTAAGTACATATGTAAATGACGGCAGAGGACTTGAAATATTGTCGTGTTGAATTGTACATTTATTTCATTAACCTTCATTGCGGTGTGGGCTCATTTTGGGGTGATATTGTTGCACTACGAAGCCACCCAACTTGTCGCAGGTTAACCCAAATACTCTGCGCTTACGATTACACAAGTGACAAATGACCCGGTGAATTAACGGCAATTACCATATCACTACATAGTATAAAACAAAGTAGCTTTCTCTGTCCCTAAGTCCCTATGTGTGCTTAGATCTTTAAAACTACGCAACGGATTTTGATGCGATTTTTTTAAATAGATAGAGTGATTATATGTATAATAACACCAGTTTTCCTGTAGTATATTTATTATCAGCATTGCACCCGTGCAAGCCGGGGCGGGTCGCTAGTTAAAAATAATATAATTCCTCAATGCCTGTTAAGTTCAAGTGCGCTTCATACATTATCACATCCTACATATAAACAGTGTATTATTTTTATTCGCAAACCAGCTAAATAAATACCTATACCCATTGTTCTATTTATTTTTACACAGTTGTTCAGATTTGACGCATTGTAACAACTGGATACACTAACTTTACAATGCTTTCCCTGAGGAATTCAGTCTAGATCTTCAGAGATAGTAAAAAATCTTTAGGACATTATTTCCAATAAGAATCCACTATTTTTTTATTCTGGCCGGCACTTTCATTTTTGGGTACGAAATGAATGATGTCCTTTA
>DWPV01001505.1:0-20468 GCA_018251915.1 Urbanus proteus proteus
TATTGCATAATAAGTTATTAAACACACATACACGAATACACAAACACCCAGACCCAGAACAGAAAACTAAATCACATTTAGATCTAGTCTGGCAGGGAATCGAACCCGGGACCCATTGCGCTACAGACCAGTATGGTAACAGGTCTGCCACACCGGTCGTTAAGAAAAGATTATGTTAACAAAAATAACAAACCACCTTCAATTATTTAATACTTACTATTTTCACAATTATTACCTAATTTAACTATGTACCGTCATATAATACAAAGCAGAGATATATATTTATAACTAATATATAATAATTATTATATTAAAATAAAATAAAATATTTAATATTTTTTAGCTACACACATTTTATCAATTTGAAATATCACATAATTGGTCAAAGTACTAGCTAGTATTGAAAACAGTAAGTACTATCTATGTTAATCTTCTTATCAAATACTTATATAGGTAGTACTTAAATAAGTCTATGCCTATTTTACTGATAATTAATCAAACAATACAATTATTATAAATTACCTAAGCTCTCAAGTTTAATTATTTATAACGTAATATAGACAAGAATATAAAAATATATATTCATAAGTACTTCCAATACTTTACTCAAAAATATTTATTGGAGATAAAATTATAGAAGAGCAAATATGAAATAGTGTTAGGTATACAAGCTAACCTTTACTGAATGAACTCACCTGTGTGTTATAGAACAGCCAAAACACAATATTATCAGCAAGTCCTGCCCATTAGGAATTTATGTGTCATTAGATACACAGAATATGCACAATCATTTGACAACAATGCGTTCGCCCTCCGGTATAATATCGATTCAACGCTCTAGCTATCCGAAAACATTTCCAACTATTAGGACCGTGATTAATCTACACTGGCACGTAGTTTATAAACACCTATGAACTTTATGTTCTTTGCTGATTTAAAAAAACAACCCGAAAGAAATTGGTAGTCTCACGTGAAAGCTAAACGGTGATAGCAATTTCGATTCACTAGTACTTTCCAGACAGGACGAGAGCAATAAAGTTCATGTATAGTTGTCGAGCCGCGTCGATATTTTTTCACCTTACTGTAATAACGTATGACTAATTTCACTCTCAGTCAAGTTCAATAGTATCTAAACGTATTTATTCCACGACCCGTCCACTATCCACACTTAACTGCTGTCAAGTGTCAAACGAGAAAGGAAAAGAATCAATTTATTCTTCTCGGATACTCGTAACAAAGTGAAATATGAAAGACAATAATATTAATAAAATAATTTTATATTTATGTAATTGCAAAGACATGAGTACTATTTAATATTTATTTATACAAGTGTTGACAATGACTCTCATGTATATATTTCAAATTTATTGCATTTTTCCTTTTAAAACTTGAAATGATAACTGGCAACAGTGGTAACAAGACAATGCAATGTCATGTCCATGTCAATTTTGTTTTGTCCATCATGTCAAAGCAGTGTTGCCAATTTAGCGACTTTGTCGCTAGAAATGACGACTTTTCATAGTAGCTTAGAGACCAAAAAAAATTATAGTCGCTAGACAAGATTTAGCTACTTTTCTAGCGACTTTTAAAAATAGGGGCTAAAAGGCAAAATTTTAATAATAGTGACTTTTTATGTAGAGTTTAGCGACTTGTGATTTTTGGAGTTGGCAGCACTGTGCCAAAGGCAACTGAAAATACTGACAGTACTGACACTGACATCGAAAAGTGAAAGAAAGAATTTTATGGTTATGTAAAATAAAAATATTGTTTTATGAAAATGGTTACAAAAATATAACATAAACATATTAAATAAAATTGTGAAATATGTACAAAGCTTCGAAATGTTTACATAATACCAAAGAGTAAAATAATAGGTTTAAGAAGTCATCATAAGTGACAGTTTTAGTCAGTTTTGTTACTATAATTTTATTCTTTTAAATACTTATAGGTATTTTGGCAATCACTTAGGAATGCTACAATAATGGGTTTTGCTAAGTTCATAGCGAAAACATGTGGTTTCGGCGGGTACATGTTACAATATGCCTGTATAACACATTGCACTTTTGAATATATTGGAGACTTTGTTATGGTAAGTCTGATCACAACCTAAACAGTTCTGTATTATCTTTTATAATATACAGATAAAAGTTTAACATTTAGTCCATCTACTACTAGCTACTGTCCCCACGGACATCTGTACACAATCTGAAAAAAGATTAGTGTTATTTGGCGATGGCCACAGATGCGTTGACTGGCATGAGAATATCACCTAAACCTTTTTTTTAATATTATGCAAGTAGCAAACGAGCTTGCAGCCACCTTATGATAAGTGCTTGCTGCTACTTATGGACATCTTTAATTACCGCCAAATAAGATCACCGTCCTACTGGAGTCGACAGTTGTGTTGCTATACCGGAGGATTGTGCTGGAACGTCTCGGACAAGTATGCCTCAAGTTATCTATACAAATAAATAAAGCTAGTAGCTACATTTCATGCGAGCTCCAGTGCCGTTGTTCTACGTTTCTCTCTGGTACAGACATAGTGCTACGTTTTGTGTCTATAGAAATAAATAAAATTGTATTATACGTTTGTGATTTCAAAACCACAACTTTTTACTCAATGCATATGAAAGTATACACAATATGTACCTATAACAATAATTTTTACATTACTTTCACTGGAAGATAGCTGAAGGTCAAAGGAGTAAAATAGGCCACTCTAATTTCAGAAAAATGCATTACTACTCGCTCCATGGGTGTATGCGTGCTGTCGCGGAACAGCCTGGTTTCATTTATTTTTAAAAATGTAATATGTATGCGTTTTTACTTCTTTAACATTAGTGAAACTGCAGGGATCAGCCAGTTTACTACAATTTAGTATTTTCAATAAATAATAAGGTTATATCTACTATTCTGTCAGAAGCAATTAATTACTTGCGTAGTTATGTTATCTTTACATGAATATCTAAATTTACTATTATTTCAGTGTTCTGGACCATCTATGGAGCCTACCCTGGAGACCAACAATGTTTTATTCACTGAACACATCACACCCAGGCTGCAAAGACTTCAGCGAGGCGATATCATAATAGCCAGGAATCCAAGAAACCCAAAACAAAATATATGTAAACGTATAACTGGCTTACCAGGTGATAAAGTCAATGGACTCTTCAATAGGCGTAGCCTAGTGGTGCCCAAGGGTTACGTATGGTTAGAAGGTGACAATTCTAGCAATTCATCAGACTCTAGAGTTTACGGACCCGTGCCGCAAGGTCTGATTAGGAGTAGAGTTGTGTGCAGGGTCTGGCCGCTCAACAAGATTAGCTCTTTGACTGGTGTTAATTAATTTATTCCAATATAAACATTGTTAATTAAATGCATCTCAATTTTGAAATGTATTGTAAATTAAATGAGCTATATTATTGAAAGCCTTTAAAGAAAATTTAGGAAGTAACAGAAAACTTAAGCTATAAAAATTGTCCAATTTAAGGAAATAAAAAAATATTTATTTCCTAATAAAATAATTAGCTTAATTCTTTTATACGGTTTATTCCTTGATATTAAAATTGCAAGTTAGTAAATAACGCAATACCGAAAAAACGCAATGATTAAAGTACTGTGATTTTTAAAAATATATTTTGGTTTCTTGTTATAACAAAGTACAAAGACATACATCTGAAAATTACTAAAACAATGTAAAAATAAACGAAATTTTGTAATATTTTCAATAATTTATTTGACTGATTTGTTATAACAACAATAAATAAAGTTATTCTGTTTAATTCTAGTTTTGATTAATCTCCACAGTCTTCACAGATTGAGGCTCCATAGTTAACTCAATGTATCGGGTTCTGCTAATCCTGACTCGTACATGAAGCTCTCGTCTTTTACTGTAAAAGAATTGCATTATCCAGTTTATTATTTTTTTACCTTTATGTTATCTAACATGTTTTATTTTTTTGATTTAATGTAATTAATGTTAAAATTTCAATTGCAACATAATAAAAGTAAATTATGAAATTTAGGTAGGTACTGATATTATCTTGAAAATCGCAGAGGCGAAAATTTATAGACTGGAACTTATAATTTTTCAACCTACCTAAAGATGATTAACATCTTTATCTACGCACTGTCAAAAATGACCGGCAATAATTGCTGGATTTCTAAGAATTAAGGACTGAGAGATGGAAATTCACTTACGTATTATGTAACACCAAAACGATGTTCCTTTGTGGTGTTAAAACACCAAGACTTCCCACTGTGACAAGGCTTCGTCGGAAGAGGCCTATCCTTTGCGACTTTGGCGGAATGAATTTTGAGAAGTGTCCCATTGCGTAGAACATTGGCTGCTTGATGAATTCGTCTCGGTCACCGTACACCAGCACTGGGGCGTCGACGAAGTTGTTCGCCCAGTTGGGGCCACCAGTATCGTCCAAGCAAAGATTCCAGTCTAACCAGCCAACGACATAGTTGTTTATATCCTGTAGAAATACTCCTGATTAAAAATACTATAATATGTAAATCCTAATGATATTATATTAGTACACGGCATCTGTAGGGATCATTAAAGTATTTGAGAAAGATGGAGGATTAGTAGGGCTCGAGAGCATAGGTCTACCACACCTATTGCTAACGTGATGCAGTTACTGCGTTTTAATAGAAGAGTGTAGACACAGTAGTTATGAAGCGGCCATCTTCAGGAGCTTCATTTGCCTCAGTACATTGTTCTATGTGGAGTTGTTGGTGGCAGTGAACACTTATCATCAGGTGGACTGCCCACTTCCATTTGCTACTTCGGTCTCATAAAAAATAACAAATAACTTACGTCCAGAATGTGGGTGATATATCTGCGAGCTCTTCTCCATGAACCAATTTCAACCTTATGTAGGTCCCAAGGCATGGCACCTATAATTATGATAGAAATTTATTTATTACGAAGATCATTACAATATTGTTTTATTGAAGAAGTTAGCTCTATATCAAATTATGAATCCAAAATAATCATGAATTATACGTTATTTTCTAATTTTTTACCTTCACAAGCCTCTGTTGAAAGTAGAATCTTGTTGGGATACCTTCTCTGGATCATTGTAAGAATAGTCGCCGGTACAAAGTTTCCGTAGTAATGGATTGCTATCCCATCCACATAATCCATTGCTTTTGGGTCACCTTGCTCCATCTTTAATTAAAGTAATATTTTACATTCAATTTTCGACGTTGTCCGATACTAGGATATGTGTGTAAATATTTTCTAGAAATGTGACAAATGTAACAGTTCTATTAGATTTTGAAATCTAACCAAAATCTAATAGAAATGTTATACCATTAGGCTTCGGTTAAGTTGAAATATAAAGGTTACCTACCTAGGTCTGATAAAGAGCATATATTACGCTACTTTTTATTATTACAAATACTTACTCCTCTTAAGTAAATGGGTAATAAATAACGCTGGTCATCGACGGCCAGGATGAGAGTTTTGTTGAACGGAGAGTTTTTTATTGTTGGACCCAAATTATTTGCCACCCAACGTCCCTGAAAATTTTTATTATAAGTTCATTCATTGCAATGTTTTTAATATAACAAATTACTTTAAATAGGTGTCTTATGTCTACGTCAGTAGGATGATATACCTATGCAGTAGATACATGTTATATTAAGTGTTTTTAACATAGATGTAGGATCCTACTAACGTGGGGTTTTTAAGGATTTTCGTTCACTGAATATTGATATATTCATGTGCGTGTACAAATTAATTATATCACTCATTTATTTAAAATAAACTATGTATTTACCAGTGCAGTTGGCCACCAGCCTAATGAGTTAAATTGAACGAACGGTACAATACCGTTGACAGGTTCATTCGTTGTTGTAATAGCCCAGATATCTACTTCAGCCTTTTTATACTCCTCAATAAATCTGAAATTACATGTAATAAAAATGCGATTATTTTACATTGTGGATGCAAAGGTATCCATCCATCGCCATAACAATAATACTATCATAGTTACAATCAGGAAGAGTTTTATGCGCTCAAAACATCAAAATCCCTAGGAAATAATGTGCCGTTGGAAGTGGAACTTACCGCAAATGATAGTCAGCATACGCTTGATAGAACTCCTGCTTGACTTGTCCGAAGCCTGTAATCCTCTGGTTGGTCTTCATCCAAACAGGTGGGGACCACGTACTGGCTGTCACCTTGATAGGATTGGTCGCTACTTGCTGTGCCAATTTGATTAGCGGCAGCTGAAATTGTCATTATAATATGTAGTTCTTATTGAAATGGCCCCCGTAACGCTTTCGAACATAGTCTATTCCATTTTTGATAGGCTAATACAAGCAAATGAGCATCAGCCTACCTACTTCGTATAAAAATCATACCTGAGGTGGCCATAGATGCGTTGCTACCCTGAGGACTAAGTTGGATCGCCTCGAGTATGTTTTCATTATTATACCCTTTAAACTAGATCATAACAGCGTTAAACACTAGTATTATTAGGCAGAAAAAGTTGTGATAGGAGTCGAACTACAAAGGGTTCTTTTACCAACACTCGACTACCATTTAATCACCATAAAGATGGTAGAGCCCTTTGTGGTTAGACTCCGGCGGCACACACCTATTTCTGTCTTATAACATGTGGTCAGCGCTGCTATGATTTGTTCTGATTTTAAGGGTGTGTCAAGGGTGACATAAGTATGTTACCTTTAAATCAGATAAGAAGAAGTATCCAAGGCAACACATCCGTGAACAACCTCGGATAGGACTGTGATCTTAAGTGGGGTTGATCACAGGTATCATGTGCGGCAGTGGCTACTTACATCAGGTGGATTGCATGCTCATTTGCTACTTCATCATAAAGAAAACCTGATGACTTGGCCATTCACGCTCACTTTAAAAATTCACCTCTATCAATATCATAGTAAAAATGTTACAATTAATGAACACACCTTGTAAAATAGATCTTCTGGAGCGAGCGTGTAGTTGGTGAGCGCGAAGTCGTTCCACGGCAACTCGTTGTACGTGTAGGGGTGTGTGGAGAAGTCCGCCCCTCCTATAGGAACTCGGATTAAATTGTACTCCAACCCTTCGTCGCTGAAGTATGAACTGTGAATTAAAAAAAATTCATAGATGCATATTGTAGAACAGAAATTTAAAATTTCTTGCCCCAAGAGAGCAAAAATGCGATGAAAGGTTATTGCGATGACATAATCTTACTTAACAAAGTGTTTTTGTGTTACATCAGAGAGTTTCCGCCAGTTGATAGAGCTGGCGTCGGTCACCGATCCTCCGAAACCTTCAATCACTTGGTATCTTCTTACTGTTTGGACTCTGAGGACCACTCTATCCAAAAGTGATGCTGAAATATGTATATAATGAAAATGAAATAGATAATAATATCAAAACCAAAATTATTGTATGCAGAATATTAAAAGATAAGACGCTTTCTGCACTCATAGCCTCACAGTGAGATTTTCTCCTGTGTCGTGGGTGCCATGGACACATACACACAAATAAGCAAACTCCCACACCCCGAATAGAAACCTAAATTCACACACCCCGAATAGAAATCTAAATTCATCATTCAGATATCTATGTTTCGAACCGGGACCCACTGCGCGGCAGACCGGTATAGTGACCGCTCCGCCACGGGCGCCGTGTAATCTAAAAGAGTAGAATCTAAAAATGTCTCTACATTTAATTTGTATAGAGAAGTGTTTATCCAAGCGTGAATAACGAATTATTGCAGAGTCGCAACGCTTTTTAAAAGAAATAACTAAAAAGATAATATTACTAAGATTTCAAATATTAAAAAGTTGCTGAGGGAAGTAATAAATGCCAAAAAAATATCATGGAAACTTCATAGAATATAAAAAATAAAAAGGTAAGATGTTTTATTCTTACTCTCGTATAGCGACGGATTATCCTCGACATCATCATCGTTGATATCTTCGTTCTCTACATCCGTAGGATTTGCTTCATCTGTTTGTATGACACCGTAACTTTTCTCGAAGCGCTGTCCAGCCTAAATGAATTAACATCGGTTTCAATAACTTTGAGTATATAAAATGTGTGCACTTCAGTGTCCATACATTTTTTTACACCACAAGTGTCTGAACTGTCATAATGAAATTTGTTTAAACGAACATTTTACGACATTTTACTTCACGACTAAATAAAAAGTTATTTTTTTACGATTAGGAAAAATTATGGTGTGGTCCTGAAAGCATGTCAATTCAAGAGTCTCATACAAAAGGCAAACCTAAAAAAGTTTACAATTTGTGGCCGTTATAAGTCAAAGAGTAACAGAGGGGTCAGAGGGTGTGCTTTTTGAGCAATTTACAAAAATGCCAATATCTTGAAAACCAATGGAGTTTGGACTAAAACAAAAGTGGATATTCTGGTACCTACACGTGGATTCAAAGTTGTTCACGATATACGGGACACCCTGTAAAATTACTTACATTACTGGTCGTATAAACCACGAATGTTCCCGGAGCGGGGGCATCTCGTGTGACGGTGTCGCAGTAGGTGGCGTCACACACGCACACGATCGAACGCCCCTCTATACCAACGTCCCTCGCTCTGCACGGCTGATCTGAAAATTAACGAAACAGGTACACTTTAATCGGAATACAAAAACAGATTGTCCTTGTTTTTTCCACTTTGTCAGCGCACCACAGTTTTTTTTAATAACTAACCTAACGATAAGACGGGCTACTTGATTGAAAGTCACCGCCGTCTATAGACATTTACAACACCAGAGGAGTCGCCAATGCATCGCTTTGAAGGAGAGCTCTTTTTGCAACTTTTTGAAGTTTCTTCTTTTTATTTTATGCAATTGGTTATAGTAAGTATGCCCATGTATGATTTGAGATTGGACGTTGACCTCAGATTAGATGTGTTGCTATGCCTGAGGACTATGTTCTACCTACTAGCTACTAGTAATGCTACGTGGAACTTGATGCTGGTGTAAAGTTAAAAGCACAGAAAAGAGAAACTCTTTCCTTTATGGTTAAAAGTATAAGGCATAAACATATTTAACGAGTAAGAATACCTACTTACTTTAAATAATGCAAATGATAACATGTAAAGCTTTAAAATAATATCAAATAATAATAACTCATACCACATTGTCCAACAGCAAGAAAGAAAAGCAATGTCACTCCAATAATCCTCGACCTCATTGCTTCGCCCATCTGTAAACAATATGAATTTTATTTGGTTGAAACAAAAAAAAAACAATCCTATTAACTTTAGTGTAAATGTTAAGAAATATAATATGTTGTATAATTGATGTTTAATTTTCGGTAAATTTTACACGGAGAAGTTTAGTGGTGAGCATAAGGTCCACAGAGAAAGTAACTTATTTGAGAGAAACACGTCAAACGTGTATTGTGGCATATTTTCCTACATAAAATGTTATGTTTTTGATTAGGTATAAGCAGCTTAAGTTCAGATTACTTCTTACGTCCGTAACGAAGGCCCTTTTTACGCTGACGTGATATATTTGATTGGCAAATGAATTGATCAAAAATATTTTTATGAGTCGATTTTATTCAATTCTTAAATTATATAGGAATACGTTATTATGATAGGGATTAAAATTTCACCACAATTTAGTTTGTTTTGCAATGTATAAAGACTACACTACACAGTTAATAAACATATATATTTTTACTTAATTCAACTTATTATTTGCTTACTTGTGACAATATGAAAAAGTAATTTCAGTAGAAGCTTACCTTGAGCGGTTCCTTCTTCAAATATAATTTTAATAAAAGGAATTTGCTGAATAAGTTATCTTCAGATGATTATCATGTAACTAATTAATGATAACATTTGTTTGTGAATTCACATGTGATTTTATTTCATAATTACCATTAAATGAGTAATATCTATTCAATCACAGTAAACCGACTTCATATCTATCGGAACAATGATAAAGTACTGGTATAAGAAATACAAGCAATAAATATGAAAATAGCGATATTGAGATAAAGTCACATAGCTAATGAATAAAAACTATTAAATTTATACTCTAGGATACCGTACTTGCCTATGAAGAGAGAATAAGGTAATTGCAAGCAACTCGATGCTATATAGACATAATATTGCAAAATATTGTGTGGTCATAATTTTACAATTAATTTTCATTGGGCATTTTACTATTAGACTAAGATCCCAGGGCTCGCAGATCTTTTTTACTGACTGAAAAATCTTAGAACATTGAGTTGCGTTTATGTTAGGTACTTAGAATGTCTGCGTGTCCCCAGTTGGGTAAACGGCCGGTTACCAGGTAAAAAAAACCATTTCAATTAGTTGGGGTGAATGAAAATAATAAGACACGTGATTTAAGAAGACAATATAATTAAATTTTCATACAAATCTTTAACATAATATTATCTTTAAAATACTGTACACGTGTCGGATAGTTTTGTAGGTAATCATTTGCTATTAACAGTACCTAATTAAATAATTAAAAATATTTAATTTTTATTATAAGTAGAAGTTCACTTTAACAAATAGTATATTAATCTATTTTGAGAAAGCAAATGATTGTCTCCAATTCCACCGACTATAATTTTTAATATTTTCATATTGATATGGCAGATTGTCGATATGAAAGACTTGTAGAAGCGAACATCACTTAGTAAATCTACAACTGAAAGAAATGCACTAAAAGTATCTCTTATTTACACGATACGAACTACAATTGTTACCTAATGAACAGAGCAATTTCCGAACAATTTCGAGTTAACTAAACGGCAAAAGAGTCGAGTAAATCGAGTTAATCTCACTTGAGTACATTATCATAATCATAATATTAAATAAAATCACAACAAAGCAGATCTCGTTTGCTTGTCCTCACTGTCGACGAACACGTCGAACATCGATATAATTTAAGATTTAACCTTGAAAAGGAAGAAAAATCTGTAGCGACAAAAATTAAGTTCCCTCTTAAGTACTAGATATCTGACAACTCTATCTATGATTTTGTTGAACGACCATCGCCATATTATAAAAAAAATCTTAAAGTACTCACTTTACAATTTACCTAATATAAATCTATGAAATAAATACAAAAAAATCTCTTAATAATTATTATTATCTAGGATAATATTTACCTACCGCGTGTCTTGAAACTAAAACTATTTAATGCACAAGTGACCACTGTAACGGCGCTCGGGACGCGCACAGACGGACCCTAAAAATATTTGACTAAAAGAGAGATCAAATCATTGCCACTTGACACTAATTATAGCTGGCCGCCGGAGGGAAGCTTCACCCTTTGTACTTTGGAAATCGAAAGCGGCCTTCGGTGCAGGGCCTCAGAATGGCCGGAAAATAGAGATAACAATGTATGTTCCAAGATTACACGTAACTACCGTGTAAAATGACCGTAATAAAATGTACGTAACATATTACGTACTGTACGTATAACGTACGACTGCGTACGGAAATTTTGCCATTACACGTAAAACAATTTCAAGTCAACACGTAACAAAGTTTAACCTTCGCACGTACAAAAACCTGTGGCTTGTTTGTAAGAAAGTAAATTCTATCCGTTACAAAATTTCCAAAAGAGACAAATGTGAAGCGGGCACGTTAGAAAATAGCTGCCAAGGAATAACAGTAAATAGAATTACAGCAGAATGTAAACTCAACGAACAGACAGCAGTGGAGACTTACATAATGAACACGATAAGTCATTTTGTGTAACCGTTATTTCAGCATTAATCATTATTCACTTATTATTTGTTTATTTGTAAAAGAAATGTGTAAGAAAAATGTATTGAGAAAATTTACATTATGTACAGAGTGAACTTTACCCTTATGCAATATAGTTAACATAAAATGACATTACAGTTTGGTTAAGCACTCTCTCGTGTGTTTGAAGGAGTATTTATACACAGTTCTAGTAAAGTTACACTTCTTTAAATTATTTTTAGATAAAGTTATACGATGCGAGACAAAAATATCAAAGCACAAAGTAATGAAAGCAATCCTGTTAAAGAACGAATAAAAGTATTAAAACCAATTCAACGAGACGTTTTAAAAAAAACAAACATAAAGTAAAGTGTGATTGGAGAATACAAATGTAGATTGAGGTTAAAAATATTGTTCTTAGTAAATGTTAATTTGTTTTAAAAGTGTAACATCTGAATTGCATATGTTTTATACCTAAAAAGTTCACCAATGTATAAATAAATTGCGTTAATTATTTATTTAACAGTTGTTATCGTGTTCACCTGTACAATTAGCTTATTATTATTGCAGCAATACCTCATTACCTCGTATGTATATTATGATACAATTTACTTCACATTATTTAACATTTTCGACACATGAACACTTAGTGTTTTAATATATTTACAATATGCTCTCATTAAATTACATCTATCTCATGTGGCAAAGAAGTGTGTGGCAAAAGAACTTAAAATTTTTCATGAAATGCTCTCTTAATAAAAAAACAACTTAAATAAAATGGACGTTGAAAAATCCTCTTTGACTTACTTTTACTTTCAAAGCATTTCAAAATCGCTTAAACAGTTACATAAAAAAGTTGCCACAATAAGTTTAAAAAAACTCGTAAACTTAAAAAAAACATTACGTAATCACAAAAGTAATACATAATGATGAAAATGAAAGTATAATAAAAACACAGCAAGATAAAGGTACACATCAGAAACGAGGACCAAACGAAAATACATATAATAAAAAATAATAATACAGGCTGGCTTACACAGAAACTACGAAAAATATTCCGAGCGTGCCTAGAGGTGCCTAGAAAGATATTTGTTAAGTGCAAACATTATGAATCTGATATAAACTTGGTATGCGAAGACGTAGCATTAGTCTCATGAGTCATCATTAAAACCCATCTTATTCTCTCCCTGTCGATTAATGCTTCAAAATCTTACTCTTTAACTATGTCGTTCGACAATACAGCAAGAAGTTTACTCAACAAATTCATATTGTTCGTACTGTACCAGCCTAGCGGTAAATAAGCAATGAAAAATTGTACCACGGCACCTAACAAGCGACCGATTACTTCACTAAACTTAACAAATCTATACTTATCCAACCTAGTATGATTCACAATATCCTACACTAAGTTTTAATCTCTTCACTGTAACACTCAAACAATACTAAATTTCCAATTATAATTAAATACAGTGAAAAGATTAAAGACGCTCAAGTAATTTATGTTAATGTAACATAATTAGAGGCACTGTGTGTATTCAATTTTTATATATCTTGAATCATTTAAAAATGGTTTTGAAAATGACCATCTGTACATAGCAAAATTTTCGTATTTTTAACATGAATGATAAAGGTGGAAAATTTGTCATTATGTACATTTTTTCGATTTCAAAAAAGTGAAAATAAAAATGGATATAACTGTTTTTAATCAATGTTTCAATTTAGTTTTAGCACATTTTTAAATATACATTTTTACAGATTAAAAACGATTAACTTTAAATTGTGCAGTCTTCTAATCTAATGTTTATTCATTTTCAACACCATCCTTTAATGATTCAGGCAATATCTTTCTCTTATATTGAATTACTTTACACGCGACTACGGACAGTATCGAGCGATACCCCGTAGACTGAAACGTTAGATTAGAAAATAATAATTTCTAAATTGTTTAGTCATACGAAATGAGAAGTAATATATAGACACCTATGTTCAAACGAATAGAGTACTACCCGAGAGATGAAAAAACAATCAACAAGTGTCCGAACTACTATAGAGATATTCAAAATTGAGCTATACATAAATTTTCATTTACAAAAATACTTGTAGCGTAATTTTCAGATCACATTTTGCTATGTTAGTTCCGCATCATTATCATACTAATAACGATATCTTTATGATTCCCACTCAAATTTGATGACGAACTTAGCGACGTGTCGGATGGAGAGCGCTCGGCTCCGAAGTCTAACATAGTTAAAGCAAATAGGTCCACACGTCAGCGTTGAGACTGAACTGGCTCGCACGACCCTAGCTCGCAGATTCTCCTCAAAATGGTTCCCCAATCGGATCGTAAAAGTCTGTTAATTCACTAATATTTCACAAGTCTTATTGTCCGTACGGAAACTTTAAAAAATCCATTTTGCATAACACTTTATAATTACGATATTGTCACTTAGTTTGTTACTGAATTGAGCGTTCAAACACTCGATTGTACAATGATTATTGCATTGGCCGATCGTGTCGAATATAACGTGAATTCTCACCGACTATATCTTCACTGTTCCAATAGCGGTAAGTTTAATTCTGTTGGATTCACCGTTCACCGATTTCCGATTCCGAGTTTACATCAGCGACATCTGTCGGTGAACTGTTGAGGTGTGTTGTAGATGGAGCCACCGGTAGGAGTTCTGAAGCGGCAGTGCGAGGGGTGTTCAGTCTTTGACGAGGCGGTAGATGTGGTGCTGCGCCCCGTGCTCGCTGTTGGACACCTCGAACACGAAGGCCGCGCACAGCAGGGTCTCCTGCGTGTCGCGGTTCGACACCACCTGGAATGCAAAATACAGTTTATTTTTTATAGCTGATATAATGAACGCAGATAAATAAAGTAGGTAGATTACTCACCGTCTTGTGTTTGAGTAAAGCCAAAAAACTACTGTGTCTCTGTGACGACTGTTTTCTATGGATATCTGTCTACAACTTTGTATAGAAGAGATGTTTATATAGAATTGCACTAGGACTGGGAACTAAAACTTCATATGTAATTTAATAGACATCCGCGCTATTTTTAATAAGACCTAGAGTTCCATTAACCTAATACAAAAGTTAGTACTTTTGTATTAGGTTATTGGAACTTTTATTTATAGGTTATTGTTACTTGGAATGTTTAGGTTATTCATGTTATGCAATTTCAATTTAATGAAAATTTTGTTTTCCAGTATTTTTACATCATAATTTCTCATTAGATATTAAAAAGTCAAACTCAAATTAAATTACTACGTCATTGTTTAATAACAGTACCTGTAGTAACAAGTAAAAGTACTGTAAGTAGTTAAAGTTATACGTACCTGTAATATTGTGAAGTTCTCGAGGACACTGTTCATCATGTACTTCTCCGGTAGATGCTTCAGCTTGTGTATGAAGTTGACCATGTACTCGCACATGGGCGACCTCTGGATGCGGTACACGAAGCGGCCGCCCTCGAAGCGGGCGTACTCCGTCTCCACTTTCTCAACAACTTGCTTGCCGAACGAGCACACCTTCGTGCTGCACGTGATCGTCATGTTCTCGTTGCTCTCGTAACTGTTGGATGTATACCTCATCATAATCACATAATACCATGAACACACCATGAAATGGTGGTAGAATCCTTTAAGTTCCACTTCGGAGGCAACAATGCCATATCTATTTCAGACATATAACAGAGGTGTTCGGGTTTGAAGAGTGTGGTAAAGGAGACGTCCTTATCCGAGACGTTCCAAGTTGTCCTAAGGGTTAGCAACGCATCTGTAATGGATTTCAGGTAGGACTCTAATTTTCTAAAATCTCGGGCTGATTACAGATATCCATAGGTGTGGCATCATGTAAGGTATCCATCTATTGTACTAGCCACTTACCCTTAGGTGGACAAAATGCTTCTTTATAAGCTTAAGGTATAGTTTCCTGATCAGGATTCCATTAGGACGTTCTTTTGTTTATTTGTTGATGTTGTAACTCTTATTTCTGAGTCAGGTAAACAAGATAAAGACACTTTTATATCGCTTCCTAATAATAAGTTAATCACTATTCTGTCGCTTCCAATGAATAAGTTATAAACATCGTACTCACACACTAGTGACCCCGTAGAAGGCGGCGGGATCGTCCTGGTTGCCCGTGTTGAGGTCCGCCCAGAACTTCACCAGGAAGAACGCGTTGCGGGGACCCTTCTCGTATAGCTCCTTCAAACCGCCCTTCTTCTCGGGGAACTTGTCGTTTATCTGCTGTACGTCTACTGACTGGAACGGTAAGGTTACATTATGAATATGTGAGTAATGGTTTGGGCAGACGGACCGCATATTAACTGCAAAATTGTATTTGAATGCAGTTGACGCAACTGCACCTGAACTTCAAATTTGCAGTTGATATGCAGTCTGTCTATACCCTTAAAGTAGAATGCTTCTTGTTACGTTACGGAGATTACACCCCCTGAATCATTTACAATCATTGTACATATAAGTACAGCGTTATGCATTGCTCAGTTCTGGTTTGACAGGCGTGTTAAGGGCGTCTCCCTTAGGTCTTCACGGCCTAAATGCATCTGCAGCCGAACTTAGGTAAGGCTACAATCTGGAGTTGATTACAGATGCGTAGAAGCGGTAGCGTCACTTAACATCAGGTAGACTACATGTTTGATTACCACTTTTATGTTATTACAAAGTGTAAAGTATTGTGACCCAGATATCAATATCAATTAGACATAACTAAGACAAACGCATATAAATTTGCAAGTTGGATCCTTTAACGCTTATACATTAGTATATCCTATACCTATATACAGTTATCTAGGTACTTAGCACGAACTAGAAAATAATTTATAACAAAACTATGGATTACCTCTAATAAAGGATCTGCATATGTGACGGTACCACCTATATGTACAAACAAATGTTGCGCCGGTGCTGTACTCGGCGGATACTGTAAACGAAAACACATATTATTTATTAATTCATATTTTTTATTGTAATGAAATCATTATTTTTTCTTGCATTACACAAGGTCAAAAGATAGTTTGGGAATGTACACGCTTTATGTGGTGAAATCCTTCAGGGTTGAACTGAAGAGGTATCACTTTAGCATCACAATGTTTTATGTCTAATATATCATCATTGTTAAACTGTATTTTACTTTGGGAAGGGTGATAACGGAGACATATTATCCGAGGTTTTCCAATTTAGTCCTCCAGAGTGGCAAGGCATTTGTGAATAATCTCAGGTAAGATCTAAAATATTTATACGTATATTTCTGCCTCATAGAAGTTGTGTTCAACGATACTGTGTTCTGGTTTGAAGGTTATGGTGAGAAAGACATAACATCGAGGCATTTCAACACTTCCAATTTAGTCTACACGGAATCAATGCATCATCCTCAGACTATTCATTTATCCGGGCTTGTTCACAAGTGTCCATGGACGGCAATTATCATTTGCCGTCATGTGAACCGCAAGCTCGTTTTTACTTTGAAAACATTTATTTATTGTTATTAATTTATTTTTAATTTTAACATTTCTATTAATTTCTAGTGCTCAGCGTATCAGGGTCTCTGGGGTGTTGAGATCAGCCACAGCTTGTGCGTAGCAATGGCGCGACACTTTCAAGGTAATTTTATATTTCTCAAAAAGTTGATAAAAAGGGCCCGTTAATTATTTGTACACGACCGCCACTTTGCTTGAAAATACGTGCATGACTTGTACCACGTAACTCACTAAGCGCAGCTATTAACCACGCCTGCCATACAATTTGCAATAAACAAACGATAGTCCTTCCGAAAGGTGGTAGAATTGTATGTAGGTCGACTCCAGCGGCACCACCGCCACACCTATTTCTGCTTTATAACAGCAGTGTTAAGAACTGCTGTGTTCTGGTCTGAAGGGTGTAGTGTGGGAGACATACTTATCCGAGGCATTCCAGCTCAGTCCTCAGGGGTAGCAACGCATCTGCGGTCAACTTCAGGTAGGACCTTGATCTTATCTGGGGTTGATTACAGATGTGCGGCATGAGCGGCACTTGCCACTAACCATCATGTGGACAGATAAAAAATAGACATGTTAATAGCAACAACTGACCGTATCAGGGTCCCTGGGGTGTTCGACGAACGCTGAGAACTCGACGAGCCTGAGCTTGTGCGTGGCGATGGCGCGGCCCTCCCAGGGCGGCGGCGGCGCCACGTCCGTGCCGCCGGGGACGCCCACGCCGCCCACGCCCGGGACGCCCTTGTACCCCGCGCCCGGGAACGGCTTCACGCTGCAATATCAACGGATGTAACTCAGTCAAATCGGCTTGCTATGTCAAATCGAATAAAAAATTTAGGATACGACAATGTCTACTTTCATTTAGTGATGAAATCTCAGATAAATAAAATATTTTATTAATCTTTTATTTATCTAATAATTACCGTTACCACGTCCTGCGTTTAATATTTTATCTTTATTTATATCGACGCTGGAAGGTTAGGAAGACTATAGTAGCTATACATACGTTTCTAGGTCTAAAATATATACAGTTACGATTTCGTTTCTAAGATTTAAAGTTTTTACGCTCTTTTGTAGAGTTGCATGTATTTGTGTTACGGCAACTACGCTTTTCAGCGTCGATATGTTCCAACCTAATCTAACCAATCATCTTTTCTACTACTAATGCTACTCCAATATGTAATGGCGAAACGATGTACAAACTAGTGTTAGTACTGTTAGTATACAATATACATAAATAAATAGTATACTTACTCTTGTGAAGTGCCAGCTTGTAGTCCCGGCTGCCAAAATTGCTGAAAAAAGAAAAATACGAATATTATAATCTAGGTCTTATTCCAAAATCAGGAGAGATTTGTAACCAAGGAACTTATATACTTACAATAGAATGCTTACTAATATCGCAAAAACGTTCCGAAAAAAGGGGATGTTGTCTCTTGTCTCTTTAAGAGTGTTACCATACACCAATTGAAAAAAATACCATGTAAGAATAATTGATCTTATTTTTTGTTTTTTTGTTAATGCTTTGAATACTCAAAAATAGAAAAATATAATAAATCGTCGATACATAAAAAACAGATATTATTTGCCAAAAATATCAATGAGTATCTTATAATAAAACATATAAATTTAAAATACGATCCTACTAACAGGCTCCGGTTGAAGTAGCTGGCAATTGCCAGAAAGAGACAGTTCAGTCAGTTCAGTAAGTTCAGTTCACTCTTGTCGGAACGTATTTTCCCTCTCATGTGATACAAATGAATTTGATTCAATTTTTAATATTCAATATTGTGTTATGAGCATTCCATTTGTACAAGGTAGAAGTTCCTTGTTTGTAAACACACTGAATAGCTTCAATTGTTAGGTATAGCAAATATTCTACACACTTTATTCTGAAGCACACTGTTGAGATAAGCCTAATTCAGAACTGGTAATTTGGTAGTGAAAATCCACAAAGCAACTATACAAATTAATTGCTTTTGTATGAGTGTCCGTTATATGGTGCGATGACTAGAATGTGATAATTTAAAATGCCTTTATTGTCCCTGTTCTGTCCTGCACCTGCAGATACCTATTATTAATGGAGGTTGTATTGATGACTACATTTCAAAGTAGGTATATTGCCTTAACTAGTTTCATTAATTTTCATAAACTATCAACCTTTTTTTTTTTTTTAATTCAATTCACACAGGTACTGTTAAAACTAATACCTATGAAAATTATAATTAACTCGATTTTTATACTTTGAAAACTGCAGTGTTATTAGTAGGTAATTTATTTTTACAGTATGTAAACTGAAATATTTAAGATTAGTTGTATATTAATTTAAACTTCTGTTCTAAAATATAACAAGAACAATTTAATTAACCAGCGGAGTCTTTTCTAAAAAAAAATGTCACATGATATCAAATTTAATAATGATTTAATAAATGTTCCTTTCGAACAAGTAAATAATAATCATAAACATTTTTTGATATGAAAGGTTCGCGCCAATAGCCTATTCGAGCGCTTCTCACACGTTGTACCATCAATCACCTACAACAGCAAATCTGTACGTACCCAAGAATATAAGCTTTCTTAATATGCTTTATTCTCACGAGTATCACGTAAGATTTGGTACAGAACATTAGAATCACGACTAGGTTAGGTTCAAGGCTAGAACCACAAGTAATCGTATGTAGAAAAAATACGAGTTAATTGTAAGTAAAGCCAATCGAATTGGTGATGTGTTATTTCGTCTGTCCGTTTGCGTGCATGGCAGCGGCATGCCTAGATTAAAGCAACACTTTTAGAGGCAATCTAGATTTTTCCTTCTAGAACACATACACTTGTAATTATCCGTATAAAGATCGCTTCTTTCAGGCGGTATTAAATACATATAAACTACTTTTATACTTATAAGTGCCACTAGTACTTTGCGTAAAAGTTTTTACAATGATTGTCAATTCTTATAATTGTTATTAATCCCCTTATTTTAATGCAGTAAGTGTTGTTACGTATTTGTTTTAAAACAACAAGTGTTACGTCGTCAAAAGTGTCGTTAATTTTGTTAAAAGATCCTATAATGGTACCTAATAAAAACCAAGTAGGTTGATATTTTGATAAATTGTGCCACATAAAACTTTTTTCGTGAGGTGGTCGAGTGTATGATGTGTCTTTAAGTATGTACTACCTTTAATTGTATCTATTGCTAATTTTTATATCTATTAATTAATTTTTACGAAGTTGATTTCACTCAATTTAAAAATATAAATCCTAATCATT
>DWPV01001506.1:0-20465 GCA_018251915.1 Urbanus proteus proteus
ACACACTGGAATTTGTATGTTTTTTTTATTCAATGAAAAAAGGGCTTTATCGCTGATGCGATTAAGACGCCCTGGTTGTATACATAGAACCATAGAATCAACAAACTTACTTAAATGATAATAATAATAATGTATCTAACGTCTAATTAGGCTATATAATTTTTTGGCATCATCAGATACCGGATCTACAAGCATGCTATTGCAGACTCCAATTAAAATCAAATTTAAATTAGCTCTTTGCCGCTCGTTGCTATTCTGTACACATTCCATCAAAATATGGTAAAGGTCATCAACGACATTACAGGTTGGGCAGATTGGTGACGTATTTTTACGCATCATATATGAAACTTTGTTACATGGAATGTGTCCAGATCGCAGTCGCAAGGCTATAACTGTCTCACTTCTACTTAGGATTCGGTTATCTATCCAAGAGTATCTTAAAGGATGTGGCTGGATTGTGCGGTACCATATGCCTTTCTCTTGAGATCTTCTATCGAAATATTCTTTCCAAATATTGTAACAATTCAATTTCAATAAGGGTATGTAATTTTGAAATGCAGGAATGATTTTCAACTCGACACCATCAGAAATGGCCTGTTTTGCTAACACGTCAACATTTTCATTACCCTGTATGCCAATATGAGATGGTATCCACTGAAGAAATACTATTCTGGAATCAGATTGTAGCTTTAGCATTAATTTTATTATCGCGTAGGCTACAGGCAGACCTCGGAAAGCCGAGGTGCACCGAGCCAGGTGTTGCAACGAACTTTTCGAGTCTGTTATAATTACAATCTTATCAAAATTAATTGACTCTGCGTATGACAACGCCTCGTAAATGGCTACTAACTCAGCTTCCATGATAGAAATATCTACAGTGATTTTAAATTTTATAGAGATATTTAAATTCGAATCAAAAATTGCTGCTCCAATACCGTGGCTATCCTTTGAACCATCTGTAAATATTTTATAAAAGGTATCATATTTATTATTTAAATATTCTATGCATTTATTTTTCAATGTAATTGAATGGTGACTACGTTTACAACCTGTAATTCCATCTATGTCTAAAATTAATAATTTTTTAATACTGATACTTGTAGCCCACTGATCTAAACTAAACATACCTATTGGAGAAGTACAATTAACAGGAAGAGATTTGTAGGTGTGATGAATTAATGTAAGTAAGGGTTTTTTCTTGTTATTCCAATATAGATTTGAATTTAAGTCAGCCAATTGTGATACTAATGATATAGATGAATTATTTAAAACCGATTTATTCTTAAACCAAAATTTCCCTGCCAAATAACGCCGTCTTACATATAATGGGCATAAACACAGTTCGCTCTCCATTACGTGAATCGGTGTACTCCTAATAAATCCTCCTATGATTCTCATCACTTGATTCTGTATTATATCCAATTTATTTAGATTCGTTTTGCAACAATTATCGTACAAAAAGGCTCCGTAATCTAATCGACTTCGCACACAAGATATATACAAACGACGTAAATGCTTAGGATGCACTCCCCAGCCCGATCCCGATAAAACTTTAAAAACATTAACAAATTTTAAAACTTTTTCTCCTAGCTCTTTGACGTGTTTATTCCATTTTAAGGACCGATCCAGCCACATTCCTAGATACTTTACATCGTTCACAACTTCTAACGAAATATCATTAATTTTAAGACTGAAATTATGTCTCCTGAATCCCCTAGTGAATATACATACTTTACTTTTAGAGGGTGATAAATCTAAATTAATTTTAAAAAACATCTCACATAAAATTATTAAAGCGTTTTGAATTTTATCTTGAGCGTCCAATAAATTATTTGAAGAACTGAATAATACAAAATCGTCTGCATATTGTGACATACTGATATTTGCAAGTGAATTAATACTTTTACATATTTCAACGGTAATTGCATTGAATAGTAAAGGCGATAATGGGTCTCCTTGAGGCAATCCTCGACCTGTGCTCCTTTTAAGTCTATAATCTTGTCCCTCTATTATAAGAAATCGCTGTTGTAAAAAGCTCCACAAGTAGTTACATAAGGTAGCACCTATTCCCAAACTGTCTAATGTGTATAGAAGATATAAAATGTCTACATTATTGTACGCATTTTCTAGATCTAAGAAGCAAGCTACAGTAATATCATTCTTGGAAAATCCTATTTGAATACTTGCAACCAAATTAGTTAAATTATTTAAGCAGGAACGATTTTTTCTAAAGCCATTAGTTTCCTCAGAAAAGCAATTATTTTTTTCTAAAAACCATTCCATTCTATTATTCATAATCGAGTGAAATGTTTTGCATAGACACGACATAAGCGAGATAGGTCTAAGTGATGAAACAGTGTTACATTCCCGGCCAGGCTTGGGAATAGGTACTATGCGAATATTTCGCCACTGATTTGGTACAAAGCCATGGGTTAAAAAGAGATTATATAGCTGTAACAAGACATTTTTTCCACCATCTGGTAAGTTAAACAACATTGAATATGAAACGTCGTCAAACCCGGGAGCAGTATCTTTAGGCTTTAAACAGTTTTGTAGTTCTTCAAGCGAAATTGTAACTTCTAATTTAGTATTGCGAGAAATAAAACATGGTTGACTTTGAGATACGTAATCAGGTGTAAGGTTACATAATAATGTCTCTGCTAATGATTTTTCAACATAACACTTAGACGTTTTTTGTCCTTTAAGCCATCTCATACGTTGCCATACTTCCGACGCAGAAGAGACTTCATTCAACGATGTACAAAATTCCCACCAGTTTTTACTTTTTGCATTTCTCAGTAATCTTTGCACTTCGCCTGTTTTTATGTTCAATTTTTCTAAATTATCCGGTGTTGGATTCTTCCTAAAATTAGATAGTGCAAGTCGTCTTTCAGCAATAGATTTTGATAAATTTGGGTTCCAATACGGTTTAGGGGTAAACTTAGCGTTGGGGTTACTGCATAATTTAACATTTGGAATACTAGCCTCGGCCGCTTTATTAATTATATTTATAAATAAATTGTAAGCTTCCTGAAGATTAGAAGGGAGAACTAAATTGGAGCATTCACTTTCTACTATTTGGCGGTAACTTTGCCAATCTGCCTTTTTAAAATTACGTTTTTTATTTAAAATAGGGGAATATCCAATCGAGGTTGAGATTTTAATCATGAGATGGTCGCTGCCTAAAGACTCGTTTATCACTTTCCAGTTAAACTTTACAGCAATGTCTGCAGATGCCATTGATATATCTGGAGCAGACTGTTGCAGAACACTGTTGACTAATTTAAGACGGGTAATTTTACCATCATTTAAAGTAATTAAACTATGATCTATAAGTGCATCAAAAATTTGGGTGCCTCTGTTGTCAATTCTATTGGACCAATTGGGATGGTGAGCGTTAAAATCCCCTAATATTAAAGTCTTTCTATTAAACATTGAGAAAAGGGAATCCCAATCAAGGTAAGACGTACTTGCATTCGGTGGACAATAAACTGAAACCAAATGTTCAATATACTGACAGTTACAAATTTTTATAGCCACTATCTCTATAGCTGCATTACGCAACCGGATAGGCCGTGATTCAGTTTTAAATGATTTGTGTGCTAATATCGCAACTCCCCCGTAAGAATCAACCCTGTCCGATCGGAATATGTTATAGTCTTTTAGGTTTACTATACTACCCGGGTTTAACCACGTCTCACTTAAGGCTACAAAGTGTATTTTTTCTTGCCACAAAGTTTGTTCAAATTCAACTATTTTCGGTTTAATACTGTGGGCATTCCACTGCAAAATATTAATATTAGTTTCACCCATAATTAATTAAAAGGATTTTGGAAAAAAGGCAAATTTGGGATATTTTGAAATATCCACGTTACTACCCATTCAATAAACTCGTGCACAATCTTTACAATCTTACTTTTCAATGATTCTCCTCCTTGGCTAAAACTATTAATGATATTCCGTAACATTATATAAAACGGTATATTTCGTGATCCTCGACTTTTTCGTTCTTGCTTATTATTGTTCAAAGCCGTGCTAATACTTTCTTCTGTATCAGTAGAAATCGCTTCCTCTCGTGTAATTTCTTCTTCCCTATTCTGTTGTTTTTTCTTTTTATTCTTTTTCTTTGTCTGCTTTTTCCAATCTGTAGCGACATCTGGTTCTTCTACTATAGGTCCCTGTTTAGTAGATGCAGTAACTTGTGCGTATGATGTTGTAGGTGCTTCCTGGTCTAAACGCTCTGAAGTAAAGCCTTGGATGGTAGTGGGAACAGGAGTGGATTTTCTATTTCTATTCAAGTCACTTCTCATTGGTGAATATACTCTTTCCTGTACCGGTGGTAGTGGTGGAACATACATTGTGGTAGCTTTACGATAAGAAACATTAAAATCGGCCATTATTTCTCGATTTTTTTTTTCCTTTAAGTATGCTGGGCATACTCGATTTAACGACATATGGTTATTAGTACAGTTAATGCATTTGTATTTTGTAGTATTGCAGTTCTCATGCTTACCGCCACATTTAGGACAGTATATACTTTTAGAAGGACACATTCTTATAGCATGCCCAAATCTCCAACACCTAGAACACTGAGTGACTGGAAAAAGATATGGTTCAACCCTCACTTGCATATCATAGATTTGTATGTAAGGTGGGAGCGATGGACCACCAAATCCAATTCTTACAGACTCACTTTCTGTCCAGCCAACTCCTCCTTCCAAGCGTCTCTTAAGTCTTTTAACGTTGACGACTTCATAAGAAGAAGTTATAGATTTCAAGATTTCTTCATCAGACAAGTCCAGCTCGATGTTTTTAATTACTCCGTACGATAATCCTACCTCCAGTGGACGTTGGAATCTCCATCCTAATTCCAGCAAGTGTTTACATTGGATAAGAGACTCAGCACACTGTTCTCCATTGACCTCAACGATTATTTTGTAGGGATTAATATATTTTACCCGGGTAATATTTGCTATGTTCTGACTTTTAAATAACTTAGCAAGAGCAAATTGTTTGGGTAATTTGTCCTTACATGTAATGCTTATTTCAATTACACCCAAGATTTCTCTTCTTCTCTCTTTTCTGCTTCTCACGTGAGACCAGTCCTCTCCATCCTCTTCTCTTCCCCTTTTACTTCTTCTACTCGTCTCACTTATCATGCTTCTATCGTCTGCAAATTCATTCTCTTCGCCAAAATTAACATCATCCTTATCTCTCGCTTCATTCGCAATTTGATCTGTACTCATTATTAAGTTTAAACGAGCGGTCCGGTCGCCGGGGACCGGCCGTCGGCGTAAACAATTCCACGAACTGATAAAGATGCACGATCGCGCGATGCAATGGGACGCGTCTGCGCAACTCGAGCGTAACCCGCGAACTCAAGGAAATAATGTAGGAGATAGTCGTAAGTCACTCCCTGGGCTGGTAAAAGTTCACTTATAGTTGCCAAAACGCACAGCCAAGCGCGTAAATGACTATTTTTTTTCCTGAAGATCATGGACTGATTGCAATTTTGAACATCAAGGTAGCCAACAAGTAACTATTTTATCCTAGGAATGTAGGTAAATATTATAAAAAAATGTCACTATTAATAATAAATTATTCACCAATCAGTAGGCACTAGTAGGCATGCATCGTTTTAAAAATCTGAAATTTAAAAAGGTTGCAGTAATTAAATTAAACTGCAATCATGCAATTATATAATCTAGTTTCGCCATATTGAAAAACTTAAGTCGTTCTTAAGCGCCTGCCGCTAAATGACCGGCAAATTATGCAATTCACGTAATGCATATTAATTTTTAAGGCACTAAGTGCCCTCATTTAATTCACTAAATATACATGGCTCTTCGAAATAATGGTTTTATTTGCTTAATAGTTTTAACCTTTACATTGTTTAAATTGTCATAATTTTTTCTTTACGTATTTTGTAACTCCTGATGACTGAAAAGATCGCCTCATTTGCTAATACTGCTTACTTTGTTAGAAATAGAAAGACAGAATAAGTCTTACGCTTGTACCTAGGTCAGACCCAACTCACTGTTTTAAAGAGTATAGGTATTATCACGTGATAACTCCAAAAAGCGTTCGTTGGACTTAAATACCCACGCATATACTCGACCCAGCATTTAAATTCGATGTTGACTGTACCAAAACGTTTTAGAAACACAAACAATGTTTCGCGAACCCTCGCCAAATACGTTTACTTCGATTTCGTATACTGTCAACAAAAATTTAACATAACTTTTATTTACACTGACAACACCGTTTTATGGATAAAATAAAAGCACCTGAACGATATAGCTACGGTCAATATCTCAATTGAATATTCATTTCCAAGGATAGATATTTACATAGTTAGCTAATAGTTATATTTTGGACTAGCTGATCCTCGTGGTTTTACCCGCTTTTTAAAAGTAAAAAAGAATACATATTTAAACATAAATGTCTTACCGCGCTAATTTTTCAAAAGTTAAAGTAGCCTATGTTAAGCCTTAGACCTTCAGCTATACTCCAGTGAAAGCCAGTCGTTTAGAAGATTAGCTCAGCCAAACACAGACATGCAAAAAAAAATTAATCACATTTTCGTTATAGGTATCGTGTATACTTTCATATGCATTAAGTAAAAAATTGTTATTTTGAAATCACAAACAGACACTTCAATTTTATTTATCTGTATAGGTAGATTTAACTCAGAAAAAATATTTACTCAGAGCATAAAACAATAAGAAATCTTTACCCCATCTGGCCTTACATTTTCACACAATAAAATCAGTTGAAAGTGGCCATCAAATAAATTGTCTACAAAGAAAATTTTAAAAGGGATCCGATTGAAGCGCTTTCACTCGTCTAAGAGCCATTGTCCGAACTTAATATGAGCTTCTGTGTGTGAAATCAACTTAATTTAGACGAGTTATTTGGAAAATGTTTGCCCGCTCCTTGCTCCACCAGTTCCGAACAAAGCGTTCCGTTAGCAATGGTGTACACACGGGATTCTGTTTCGGACGTTTTCTGAGCGGTTCTTATTTACGATTTAAAAATCATTTGCTATAAATAATTGAGAGATTGTCGAGTGATATTTAGTGTGTTTGATACTCACAGAATAAAATTGTACACGGCAATTTATTAATTACTTATAAGGACTCACTTAAAAGAAATCAGATTAAAATGCTTTCACTCCTCTAAGAACCTAATATGAGCTTCTGTGTAAATGAAACTAATTTGGACGAGTTATTTGGAAAATGTTTGCCCGCTCCTTGCTCCACCAGTTCCGAACAAAGTGCTCCGTTAGCAATAGTGTACACACGGGATTATGTCTTGGTTGTTTTCTGAGCGGTTTCTGTCAGTATATTATTGGAAAACAAAACAACTTAATAATTTGAAGTAATTATTAAGTGAAACAGCAAACATACTGAATAAAATAGTAGAAAAATTACGCAGAAATTATTATTCACTTAATTCACATTATTCACTTCACAAGGATTTTGTATGGGGCGACCAGATAAAGAGGAACAACGCTTTTGTTATTGGCCTCAGACAGAACCGGTTCAACATTAATTTGACAGGTGTCCATGGGCTGCAGTGAGCAGTAACTACTAGGTGGACTACATACATACTCGTCTGCTACTTCATTATTATAAAAAAATAAGGTAAGGTAATTCATAGATATCCATGGCATTCACGTTATAGGAAAAATCCTATTGTGTGAAAGCTATGAGTATAGAAAGCGTAATAATAAATACCTAATTATAATGTTTACAGAGTATACTCCCGTGTATTTTCAATCGGATCCAAACAAAGGGAAATTGCAAGCAATTTAAATGCATGCGTCTTAGCTGTAGCAAATAATCTATTATAATTATCTAAAGTAGTTCAATATGGAATTGGAAGTAAATTTCTTATAATAAAATTCTTATTTCGTAGTTTAGTTTTCGGGCAATCTTTATCTAATGAGCACCTAGTATTATTATTATTTTTTAGATCGAAGTAGCAAACGAGCATGCAGTCCACCTGATGGTAAGTGGCCACTGCCCATGGACATCTGTAATCAACCCCAGATACGATCACAGTCCTACCCAGTGTCGAGCACAGATGCCTTGTTACCCGTGAGGATAAGGCTGGAACGCCTCGAATAAGTATGTCTCCCTTACCACACCATTTAGACCAGAACACAGCAGCGCTGAACACTGCTGTATTTGTTAATTTTGATTATCGTCGACCAAGTACTATCTCACTACTGTAGGTAGTGTAGGTAGTATAGTTCTGGAAACAGAATTGGGCTAAAAAGATCTCCTAGACTATTTGTTCATACTCCGGCAGCTTCAGTTCAGCTACCAGTGCAAGACCACCAGCTATGCAAGACCTAAATAAAATTTAACGTGCTTCGGAAGCATAATCTCATGATGAAAGTTAAAAGTTGCAAATATCTCATGATGAGAAACTGCAGAAGTGGCCCATCCATAAGATGAACTACCCCATAAAAAGTAACAACTAAGTTATCTCCTGTATCATCAGCTTGTCACCCGGAAATAAAAACAAAACTCAATTTTCATGACAATCCGAATGAGGAAAATGTTCCTACCATTTCAAGGGACTGCTTGAGTGATGGTTGACCCTATTAGGAGTTGGGTAACTTAGGGTGAGCCAGTGTAACTTGAGCTTCCCTGCCCTCTCGGCGTAAGCGTAGCTGGATGTACCAGGGGTGTGGTGAAGAGAGACGAGGGGTCAATATGTTAAAGTAGTGTGTATTAACCGCTTGAACTAACAAGACTAATATGATGGGAACAGCTAACTCGATTTATCAGTGTCAAATAAATAATATTGACTTACGCTGTAACTTTTGAGTGAGTCATGAGAATATGCGAAATCTATATACATAAAAATGTATATTTCTACGTCTGTATTGTACAAGTCTCGTATATGTCTACGTTCTTTTTTAAATAATAAAAATTGTATAAAAATCACAATAACATCCATAACTAAATTAAAAATTTATATTTTTTTGACGAGACTGAAACCTTCAAAAGGTACCTACCCGACGCCTTGGGAGCGACGCCGGGTTGCGTGGGATTTTGACCACACTAAAATCCCCCCTACCCTGGTATCTATTCTTAGCTATATATGGAGAAGTCCAGGAACTTCAACTTACCGTCGCCGAAGTCCTCCAAGCGCAATGCCTCTTTTGGGCTCTACTCCAGTGAGCATTTGCTCAACTAACATCTGCGGTTTTACGACGGAGCGCGAACATATATACCGCCGTCCTTCCCGGCATCGCCGGATGGATGGTTCGAGCTCTAAGCGCCCGCAACCCCCTTTAATTTTTTATCTATGTCGGTTATTATTAGTTTTTGTAAGATTTTGTTATGATTCATGTAGCAAACGAGCACGCTGCCCACCTGATGGTAAATGGCCACTGCCGCCCATGGAAATCTGTAATCAACCCCAGATAAGATCAAGGTCCTATCTGAAGTTAACCACAGATGCATTGCTTCTCCTGAGGATTGAGCTGGAACGCCACGGATATGTCTGTCTCCATATCTCTCTAACCACACCCTTCACACCAGAACACAGCAGTGCTTAACACTGCTGTTATAAGGCAAAAATAGGCGGTGGTGCCACCGGAGTCGAACTACATAGAGTTCTACCACCTTAAAAACTTAATACCTTAACCCTATTCTGGTACCGGTACTCTAATTAGTTTTTATAAATACGAGAAAAAATAAAACTCAGAATATATTCAAATAAACACGCAAGTAAACAATGAACAAAGAAAGTAAACATGTAATATTTAAGCCAAATATTATCCGCGCCATTTTTAACCCACGCAAGCCCCAGGTGCCTCAATTGAAATCGTTTCCAATTAAAACAACGGCCATATTTGTTTTCTGTAGATTTATAAGCGCTAATCTCTTAACGCTATACGAATGTGTTATATTTCCATAACATTTCTATAATCCTAAGTGCTATAGCTCCCGGATTATGTTTATAGGAAAAGCTGAAAAAAGTTTAATACATACACGTAAAGATAAAAAAAAATATACAATAAAGGTGGTAGAGCCCTTTGTGGTTCGACTCCGGCGGCACCACTGCCACACCTATTTCTGCCTTATAACAGCAGTGTAGCGCTGCTGGGTTCTGGTTTGAAGGGGTGTGTAAGGGAGACTTACTAAAGCATCTGTGACCGACGTCAGATAGGACTGTTATTTTATCTTCATTACAGATATCCATGGGCAGTAGTGGCCACTTACCATCAAGTGGATTGCATGTCGGTTTGCTACATGAATCAAAACAAAATCCTACAAAAACTAATAATAACCGACATATAAATAAAAACGTGTGTATCCTCCCTAACCGGATGCAAACTATAGGTTCCGACCAGAGGAATAGCAATATGATTTTAGGATATTACTATAAAAACGTATTATGATTATACGCCGTACGGAAACGACCGGCATATATGAGTGGATCGGGTCTGTTTGACCGTCAGCGGGCAAGCGATAAGCGATGTATCGTTGTAGGAATAAATATTACAAGATGTTGTAAGATTACAAGATGATGTTTAAACATTTTTCAAAAGGTTTAACACTTTAAATATTTTTATATATTTAATTTATAGCTTATCTATTAAGTGCATAAGACGGGAGGAGCACCAATGATTTCTTTTATAATATCGAAATAGCCAAGAAGCATGCAGTTCAACTAGTATAGTAAAGTATAGTAAATGGCCACTGCCGCCCACAGATACTTTGCCAACCGAGGACTAAGGTTAGGGTAAGTTTCCACAACCCAGTGTTCAGATCTAGAGTCAACTCAACAACGTCTTAGCAGAAACAGGTATGATTTGGAGCTTCCGAATCGATTCACGAAGGTTCTAGTACGCGAGATTACCGCTATTCATTCTATGTTTAGCTTCAAATTACAGCTTACAGTAATTGCTAAATGAAGTTCTGTTCGTAATATTTGACGATCCGCGTGGCGGAACTGTTACCATACCGGTCTGACGCGCAGTGGGCCCCGGGTTCGATTCCCGGCCAGACAGACATCTGAATGATGAATTTAGATTTCTGTTCTGGCTTTGGGTGTGTGTATATTCATGTATGTGTATGTAAATGGCACCCATGGCTCAGGAGAAAATCCTGCTGTGGGGCTATGAGTCTAGAAAGCGTTTTTTTTTAATTTCTAGCTTATTCGCTACTCGCTTGCAATATGACAACTACCCACAACCAGGCAATGGTTTAACCGGAATACATTTTACTTGGATCTTTATTGGTTTTTCATTTGTTTCCTTTGTACTTTATGTTTATGATATTAGAGTATCCGCGGAGTAAAAAGCTAATGTGATTGGTGGTAAAAATAAGATAAATGCTGTTTTTATATATTATTCGGTTTTATCTTTATGAAATTGAAGTAGCAAGGAAGCACCTTAGTTTAATTTAATAATTATTTTGTAAGTGGTCACTGCTGTCTATGTATCAGAACGTGGTAGAGCCTTTGTGGTTCGACTCCGGCGGCACTACCGCCACACCTCTGCCTTATAACAGCAGTGTAGCGCTGCTGTGTTCTGGCTTTACGGATCTGTTAAGGGAGATATTTTGGAGATATAGTTATTCCAGGCGTTCCAACTTAGTTCTCAGGTGTAGCAACGCATTTGTGATCAACCTCAAGTAAGACAACGATCTTAACTGAGGTTGATTTAAAATGTCTATGGACGCTAGTGGCCACTTACCATCAGGTAGACTACATGCGTTTGCTACTCCCATGTAATAAAAAAAATCTGAAATAATTTCATAACAGGTTTAGAGACCTCCCAGAAGCGGTCACATTTGTATCTTTTTAAAAAACTTATTTTTAAATATGGAAATACATAGGAGTATGCAGTCAACCTCATGGTAAAAGGCCAATAGACGTCCATAATCAACCCTATACAAGATTATTGGATTCCCACCTAAGGTCTATCACAAAGGTTGTTACCACTGAGGATCAAAGTGTAACGCCTTGTCTACGTATCTCTCTTTTCCTTTACACCCTTCAAACCAGAACGCAACTACGAACGCAACTTCATACAAGTTTAGAAACATCAGACATACCCACGTAAGAATTAATAAAACACAAACTTCTATGAAATATGTATTTAATACAGTTTTAATAAATTCCCATTAAAACGTTCGCTTTCAAAACGAAATCCCAGCGCAAAGCTAAGGTGAACCGCAAGCCAGCGCTCTTAATAACATCCAAAGCAATAGCCGTCACCGAGCGGAATAAGCGAAACTTTAATATTTAACATAACACACGGAACTAACTGCAAAATTTAATAAGCCCACGGCCGCGCCATCTGGCGGAAGCGGCGTGTACTGGCGAAATTCATAAAACGCTTAATACTTACTGCCGCTGCCGTCTGTACACGTCTTTATGGCCCAGCGTGGGGACAGAATTCAAAATTAGAATTGGCCCAATTTGCCCTCTTTATTGCGACGTCCGCATTTCGAGGGTTGGGTACTTTATGGCCGTATTGCTCGCGACAGATATTTTTATTTAATTCCCGCGATAATGTACGTGTGTGATTTTGGGTAATGTGACTTAAATGTACCGTGTAATTATGTTGGGTTAATTCTGGGTGTTTTATTTTGTTTCCGTGAAATGTTTATGTTCTTTCATCTACGTGATACATAGAGTAAAATATATCATATATTTTATTGACATGATCATAATGATTCAATAAGTATCCTCAAAATATTTTTATGTCTCGCTTACAATAAAAAAACATTATACGACAAGCAAAGAGAAATGCTGTTATTCTGTATTATAACTAAGAATAAAATCTTTGTTTAATCCAGGTTTTTTAACCCTATCTAATCTCCTTTTGGCAGACGTATGTGAAACCAATTACCTACATAGTAATGATGCGACTCTCATAACACTACTATCACACTACATACATACATACTTCATTGCCTTAAAGTTTGAAAAGTATAGTAACAGTCTACACTTTTACGATATGCACGGGCGTTCACTTCATCCTCAAGACCAAAACATCTATGAATTCTATGACAGACCTCAATATTTAAATCGTATATTAGTTTAATTATAGACTGGTAGTGACCACTGATCATACGAGAACTACATACTATTTCCTACATCAATTTAATAAAAGTAGGTATCCAATAAATCGTCCTAGACCTTCCTAGCTTATAAGGATCCACCACAAGTAATATACTTTTATAGAACCTCCGAAGACAGCCATTTTCCGTAACAAGACCGGAGGAGGGCAAAAAATTTAATAATGATACGTCGCAAAAAGACAATATTCATATGTCTCTTGGATTTATTCTTTTATCCCAGATATGAGGTTTGCGAACGGTAAAGTTTTATTCCGTAACCGTAAAATGTACGATTGGGATTACGTATCGGAACAACCGTAAATTTGTTATAAAAATACATTATATTTGTATATACCTTTACAAAGGTAAGATCGATATTATCGATTTTACACACATTTAACAAATCATCGCCGAGCCTGGAGTATTAAAGTTAAATTTTTAATTTAATTATAAATTAATAATAAATTGATAGTTCAAGATCTAAGTGTCGCGTCGAAATCAATCCAGTCATCCAGCAATCCAGTCATGTTTACGTGACCGGGTATCGAATATGGAACCCTGCATATCACACGTCTTATACTACTCCACAATCGTCAACAAATCTAACAACTTAAGTCAAAATTTATAATATTGACAAAAATATATACAGGGTGAATTTTTCAAGTGTGCGTGGATGGGGAAATCCGAAACTATAAGGATTAGCGAAAAATACGTCCTTCGAGACCGATTTTGATTTAAACAAAAACTTCATAATTGGTTTTTTGAAAAATTTATCACCCTAGCCGGGATTCGAACTAGTTCATTTTGAAAAAAAAATAACTATAATTCAGCATTATTACGCCATCTGATAGTTTGCTTAAAGATCAATTTCTGGAAACTAACTATACCTGTCAAACAAAAGGAAATGGCTCATTTTTAAGAAAATGCATTTATATGTATGTATAGATTATTAAATGTATAGAAATACATAAAAATACTAAAAAAACATACAGTTTTAGTTTTTATCAAAATCAGCCTCGTAAGTATTTTCAGTATTTTTCGCTAATCCTTATAATTTTGTATTTCCCATCCACGCACACTTAAAAAATCATCCTGTATACTTTATAAATCTATTATACCTACATTACACTTAAACTGTTTTACGATTGTAATCAGGATCTGCAATAAAATCTATTTCACCCCAATACAATGTACCCAATGCAGTAAAAGGTTTATTAGTTTTGGAGTTCCGCGAGATATTTTATTACGGTATTAAGTGTATTAACACAAATTACTTTCAGTCAACAAGTTTCAGTTCGTTTTTTATAAATAAATTCATAAAAACGTCTTTTGAATTTCAAAAAATTTATTAAAACAAAAATTTGTTTGCTTAAAAATGTAAAACAACTAAAAAGAGAAAATCATAAAAGATAAATTTGTGATTTAATTAAATCTTTGTGAATTTCTCTATTTACTACAAAAATCATCATCAAAGTGCATATTTGAAATTGCCGCCAAAACACAAGTCACGCGATTCATGAGTTATACTGTACCTGTATACCGGCCAGCGTACTAGGTCGGCATCTATACCATTGACGTTTACTGTCTACTGGCCTTTGACGTCACTTTTGATTCAACCAATACCGTGCGTTTTCAATCACGTGGTCAAGTATGGAAATTTGATTATTTTATAATTGATTTATTAAAACGATCAAATGGATTTTAAAATAATTTGTTGGCTTTGTGGGCTACAAAAATAGTTACTTTTAAGATAACAATCGTTTGATCGATATTTCTATTGTAGTCAAATACCCTATTATAGCAATTTTATATTGATTGAGTTTGATTTGTCTAATGGAATAAAATCCATAGATAATCAATAACTTTTCATAAACTTTTAAAACATCTGTATAATCAATCGGTATCATCAAAACCTTCACCATGCTTAATATCAATAACATCAACACTATTTAATTAGTTAAGGATTATGATAATATGTAAATAATAAGATTATAATATGCATTTGTCGTGGACCGATACGGTTAAAATGAATCTTAACCCTCCGAACGCGGATGTCCCAATAAAAAAACGTGAGATGAAAATTGAACTAATTCCAATTTTGAATTCTGTCCCGGCAGTGATCATAAAGGCGTGTGCAGGTGGCAACGGCAGCATTAAGCATTTTATGAATTTCACTGTCTGTCAGACTTCTAGATGGCGTTGCTGTCGTCGTAATAAAATAATTCTTTATGTTATTTTATGACGCTTCGAATTCTTAATTTAAATAACTTTAAAGGTAGACAGATACCTACTCAAGTTGAAAATATAGATTTTTGCGTCTATAAGTTGAAACACTATATTTTATCTTATTTCAGAAAAGACAATTGTGTACCTATTTGCGTTGAATTTTCTATTTATTTTTGTACTTAGGTACCGATTGTTTATAGATTTATTAATGCGTTTGTTTTTGTTTATTTTAAGACGGGTAAATTTTACAGCGTGTTTAATATTGAAAAAAAAAACTACAGTATTGTTTTTTTTCTTTAATATAAGAACATGATATATAAAGAAACTTTTCTACTTTCGATTAGGCCACTTCAGGCAAAATTCTTTCTCCATTCCAAAAATATCCGTCGATTTCCCATTGAATTTTAAGTACTTAACTCTAATACCCTATTTTCAGTTCGAGACTTCTCTACAATTCAATTTGTTCAAACACTACTGTCGAGATAGTTGGAATTCGAACACGGATTGAAAATAACATTTTAGATTCGCAAAGAGCTGAATTAATCTGTGTTTGCTCGACGTTCGATCACACTTTTCCATTAGATTCTTTCAGTGACACACAGTTTTGACCTATCTGCACTACTGTTCGGAAGTGTGAGTTCAATGCCTGCAGCACACGGTTGACTTTTAGTGCTTTAGAGACAAAATAAAAAATATACGATCGCGCCGTTAACTTACACAAGTAAATATTATGACAATTTATAATGAAACAATGAAACAATTTTCATAAGTACAAGAAAAAAATCATAAAAATATGTGCGAGTGATTCGCCCCACTAAAACTATCTCCCGTATTTTTTTCTAAAAAAAAACACGATATACATATTAACACATAATTAGTGTCCAACAAGCACACGATCAGATAATCTAACCCTTACAATAAGCTCTAAGTTCGACTTAAGCTTAAATGTGACGTGTGCGCGTTTCCTCAGTCGAAACTCCCAAGACTGGAGATCGATTGGCACTCGAGCGAATCTATTTTCAGATAGACGCTCGCCTTCCCGGCTTCTAAAAGATTGTTTTCGTGTGACACGTTAAGTGAACTCCTCTTCAAACAAAACGTCAATCGAAAATTTTATTTAAGTTCCACATCTCGCTGCAAGTGGGTTAAGCCTTTACTTTGTTTTGAAGTAAAGTTTGAATGTATTTTACTATAACAATCTGCAATGGTAAGGTGAGTAGCAAACGAGCTTGCACTCCACCTGACGGTAAGTGGCCACTGTCGCCCATGGACATTTGTAATCAACCCCAGATATGATCACGATCATACCTGAGGTTGACCACAGGTGCGTTGCTACCCCTGAGAACTGAGATGAAACGCCTCGGATAAGTCTGTCTCCCTGACTACACCCTACAGCCAGAACACAGCAGTGCTTAATACTGCCATTATAAGACAGCAATAGGTGTGGCGGTGGTGCCGCCGTAGTCGAACTACATGGAGTTCTACCACGTTCGAAACCTTTATGTTTGAGGGAGGGCTTAATTTGGATCGAAAAAATTAAAAACGACAAAAAATATTCTTGTATGAAAAATGTTGTCTTTTTGTACTGAACATTAAATATCTTCCTACAGTATTTTTATAATAACAAAGAAAATTTTTGTGAAGTATACAGGGTGAATTTTTCAAGTGTGCGTGGATGGGGAAATAGGAAACTATTAGGAGTAGCGAAAATTGCTGAAAAAACTTACTTGCGTCGTCTGACGTCTGTTGTCTGTGTTGTTTATTAGTATTATTCAGTATCAAATTATGTATAAAAAATAACAACAAATAAAAACAACTGAAGTAAAAAAGAAAACAAAAGTAGTAAAAAAATAATTTAAACAAAAAATGTTTTGACCAAAACGTGTTTATAAAGATCGACTACTATGTATAACGGGCAATATTGAAACAAAAGAATATTTTGGGAAACCAACATTTCCTGTAAGAACTCCATACTCGCATAAACCCTTAAAAGCACATTATGATGGTATTTCAGAGTCTTCGAGTCCACGTCAAATTGAGATGACAGAGGATCGAGAATTGACTTCTTCGGGTATTGCTATTAAGGTGATCGTATTGGATCCATTGCAGTTTTTCATTATTCACGTTATACGAACCAAATAAACTTTAATAGAAATTAAATATTTATAAGAGTCTAAATATACATTCTAATTAAAATTAAAAATAATACATGATTTATAATTTACAATACATAACCTAATTATTGTAATAAAAATATTTATTATTGTATCTTTCACATAATAATTTCGGTTAGAATACATATAATGTCACATTTTATAATTCCATATACTCAGGTACTTTTTGAAATTTTATATATACTTTTTGGCGACTTTCTCATAAAATTGATCGAAATCAACGTAATATTAATCATTGATGGTAAATAAAGTTATTCACCTAAATTTAAAAATATTCGTTTTTTTTAACTTCGACGTTACCAGTAAACAGACGATAGTCAAATCTTTTGACTTATATCTTTCACGTAGTATTATCTTTCAACGAACATCCCCAATGATCGGTAGGACTCTACTTCATCAGTACCAACTGCGTTAACATGACCGTAACATCACACTCCCGCCATATCTATTTCTGAGGCATTTCGCTCCGTTGCGTCTGTATTTTCGGATCAAACTAATTTTGTGCTTTGTTGACTCCTGTTATATTTTCATTTCTATTTTTTGTGCGTGCGGTGTCAAGATAAGGGTGCTTACTGCCTTAGTTTTATCAATTGCTTCAACACGTTTCACTGTGTGGATGAAAATCCTGTGAAGATTTATGTAAACTATCGTATATCAAAAATATCAATTTTACAAGAAAACAGTTTAAAGATATTATTAATTATTGACATAAAATTGACTTTTTAGACATACGATAGTTTATTTGGGATCCATGGATTTGTTTAAGCGAAAAAAATCTTTATGATTATTTTCTCTCCTGCCCCGTTATGTTACGAGTATGTTCGTATGTCAAATTGATCTTCACAATTGATTCACCACCATGAAGATAGTTTTTAGGTCTAATTTAGATTTTCTTGGAGTATCAAAAGAAAGTTAGTTGTAGGCTACTCTGCTGACGCTACAACACACTAAGCCATAGAGCAAGCAGTCACGTTAGGCATGAATTTATATATTTAATACCTTATTTAATATAATGATTCCATCTAAAAAGTTATTAAATCAAGCTTTTTATTACCAAAATATGTATACAATTTACATACATACATACATAGTCATCCAAACTAAACGCTTATGAAATAATTCATATTAACCCGATGACTAAATGATTTACGAAAATTGAAAGAATACGTTACATACTAACATATCCAGTTTCATAATGAGTTTAATAATGCTTGTAGAAAATAAAGTACTAATTGAGAAAAAAATCGATACAAAATTATCAATGCGGTTCGAAAGCCCCATTTATTACCCCCATGCCCGTATTCGAACCACGTACAGACCCCAACAAATCTAAACGGCCAAACATTAGAATTAAAATTCCGTATGCGAAGCTTTACCTATTGTCTACACAAAATACTTTAATTATGTCGCTCGCTTCTGTTCTTTGTTTTGGTGCAAGACATAAGAGCGAGCGTTTTGTAATATCAACAAGCGGGCGTGCACTCCATCTAAAGTGACTATTACCACCCATGAATAGCTGTAAATAATCAATCGTAACGGTAAAAAACGCTTTCTACACTCATAGCCCCACAGTAGGATTTTCTTCTGTATCGTGGGTGCCTTGGACAACACGAAACACCCAGAACAGAAATCTAAATTCATCATTTTAGATGTCTGTCTAGCCGGGAATCGAACCCGGGACCCATTACGCGTCAGACCGGTATGGCACCCGTTACGCTACGTGGGTCGCCAAAATAATAAATACATAGGGTAATAAATACATTGCATTCCTAAATTGGATAGCGTCGCATAACTTAAAACCGGCATAAAGAAACGCTTAAAACTCCTTTTATCAGGCAGTACTTAATGGAGTGATGCCACCGGAATCGAATCACAAAAGGTTCTACCACCATTAAATTATGCTTCTTGTGAATGTAATGCGGGTATGGTACTTGGCGCGTATAATTGACGAAGACTGACTTTTCAAATAGTAACTTTTATAATTGGGATAAGATATATCCTAATTATTATAAATGCGAGATTCCGTTGAGGCCTTATGGACGGTTTGAAAACATTCGACACGGGTTGACCACTAATCCGTATCCCTTCCACCAACACGCAATGGAGCGGCGTGGTGGAGCACGCTCCAAGCCTCTCTCAGTTGTTGGAGAAGACCCATGCTCAGTAGTGGAACATAAAAAGGTTTGCGGCAAGTAGATTGCAAAACACATAGGCGATTTTGAATGAAAAAAAAAACTCTTGTGACACCCCGCGTATCGCTCGTGCCTCAGCCCCACACAGCATGTAAGCGGTAAACACGTTTAAGTACATAGAACAATACTGCCGTTGTATATCTCCGCGGATGTTCAAACAAAATTAATGGCGGGCTACACGCGCTGAATTTTAATTGGTGTAAATTGCGTTCGTGAATGATGACGACAGTTATCAAATTTGACCTCGTTATTGTAAATTAGGGACCAAATGCAAAAGTTAGGGCCTAATTGAGTTCCAATCTCGTTTACGTGAACGAGGTAATAAAGGTAAGTTATATTGCTTTGTCTTATAATTATGGTACACAGGTATAATTAAATACCTATTAGTAATTAGGCGCTACGCACTCGCTTATACATAATTATAATATGTATATTATGCGTAAAATAATAAATTTTAGTAAAAAGAAAACTGCCACAATGAAGCGCTATTTAGCATTTTTAATATGTAAAGGCACTTAATAAATACAATACAAATAATTTTAAAGTGGAAATCTTCAGTACTTCAAATGGAACTTACTATTCGACGGTCACACCACATTAGACGGTATGTAACCTTTTTTTTTTGTTGATGAGGGGGAAACCTTCATCGGTAGGTACCCGACGCCTCGGGAGCGACGCCGGGTTATGTGGGATAGGGCTCGCCGCACCATCTGGTGCACGACGGTATGCGGCCACACATACCGCCGTCCTTCCCGGGGTCGCTGGATGGACGGTTCGAG
>DWPV01001507.1:0-20465 GCA_018251915.1 Urbanus proteus proteus
AGAATGAGGGTAATGTTTTTGGAGTGTATGTAGTATGTATTTAATGTATGTCCATCTTTGGCAAGCCCTACAGCCCAAACGGCTTGACAGATTTTATCATACGAGGTGTCGTTCGATTCGTCTTAATCGTGGTAGTAATATTGGCTATTTAATTTGTAAATATATTACCTGAAAACTGGAAGGGGTTTTAAGCAGTCGGATTTTTTGTTTTTTAAGATATGTAACAGTCTATTACTATGTAACAGACATTCGAACAACGCATTATCAGTAAGTTAACTTCACCACATTAGTCTTCACCAACCAAAAAAGTGAAATACAACTTATAGGTATTTATTTCTTTATGTGATCAGATAGTAACAGTTGTAATATTCAAATGAGTGTTGTATGTTAAGGTCGTTTACGTTTTCTCTTTTGCAAAAACATCCCGAAGCGGTTTTAGAGATAAGTGGATAAAATCTCGCTATCGTAAATCCGGTATCGGTAAAGTACGCAAAAAAAACATGTATGTACAAATAAAAAAATATTGCTATTTCTATACAAGAGATATAAGTGATTATATAAGGTATTTTATATTTTTGTAACTAGCTTTTGCTCGCGACTCGCATGCATTAAATTATATATAAACCTTCCTCTTAAATCATTCGATCTCTTAAAAAAAACCGCATCAAAATCCGTTGCGTAGTTTTAAGCATCTAAGCATACATAGGGACAGACAGCGGAAAGCGACTTTGTTTTATACTATGTAATGATTTTGAATGTAATTCGAGCTCGCTGTCTTTGTGTTTGCACGAAAAATAATAAATGAAATAGAAAATGTTGGATAAAATGTACCTATTTTTGACTATACTCGTATCATAACATTTAGGCGTATTTCATTATAAATCGATGTACTGTATCAAAAATTATTACAATTACGAAAGAAAAATATAACAAACTTTTCTTACATCGAATTACCTACGCAGGTAAAACCGTGGGTATCAGCTAGTTACCTAATATTCCGCCAATGAGATTAACAGTGTATGTCTAGCCACGTCGAAATACAGTAGAATAAATATGTATGTAGGTGAACCCGGACCACAGGTGACTCCACAAGAGGCAATACCGGCGTCTAACAAAATAACGTAGCCCGGAATATAATTATCAGGGACACATAATTCAATTACCGTTAATTGTGTACGTTACTCGTAACTAATTGAAAAAAACCAAGGTCTGTTACAGACAAGTAATTAGGGAATTAATACTTATTTTTAGCAGCTGTTATTATTTTTCACATCAAATTACGTAGGAAATTTTTGTATTTTTATAATTATCTATAATATAGTTTACTGGACGTATAGATTATCTAAACCCACGTAATTGTTAAAAGATAATTTTTAAAAATACTTTTCTTACGAAATATCAAATACTGGAATAGTTTAGCCCCAATCCATAATAGGATACGAGTCCTATATAAAGTCGATGAGATTTCCATTGACAAAATAAATCGGCTTATTGTAGAGGATGTGAGACCTACGTGAATTCGCTATATCCATGAAATCGGGATCTCATTAGCATAATAATTACTGATTTAAAGACCAAATATTTTGGCATGGACATATTTAATAGGACTTCTTTTGATTATAAAACATAACTGAACTGATAATTTAAGCTAGCTTAAGATTAAATTAGTAAGACAGCTTTTTAAGCAGAATCCTCCTTCCATTTTTGTCTATACAGCGCTTAACTGCTGTATAGACAAATATGTGTAAGGCGTAGATGCCTTTGTAAAAATACTCTAAATTTTACTGAGATCAATGGCATTATACTGAATATACTGTTCAATTTCTTTCTTTCTTAATTGAATTAAACTCACTATCTATTAAATTTTTCATTTCGTTCTTATAAGAAGTTAATTCCAAAGTACTTATTTTTATTAATATTTATATTGAAAATATAAAAATATTTATAACTTATTTAAAGCAATTCATAACACTACAAAAGTCAGTTTCCCCGTTAAATAAGTAGGACTTAACCAGCGTTGTATTTATTAAAACGAAACCATGTCAAGTGTAAAGTTTTCATATTTTCCGTATATTTAATACTTTGTAGTTTCCATCTGTCTGTTTGTTCTATTGTGGCTGTGCGGGAATTGAACGTGAATAGTTCTATGAAAGCTACATAATTTTGCTAAGTGTCTTTTGAGGTCAGTGAGTGAAAGTAACATAGTTTTCCTTTAAAGCAAAAGCTTTTCTTATATTTTAACTAGCTCATCCCCGCGGTTTTGCCCGCGTTAAAAAGTAAAAAAGGCATACATATTTAAACATAAGTGACACCCAGCGCGATGTTACGCCTTAGACCTTCAGCTATTTTTCAGGGAATGTCTCGTTAAAATCAGTCTAGCCATTCAGAAGATTACCTTAGCCAAATATACAGACAGACAGAAAAAATAGCATTTTTGTTCAGTATCGTGTATAATTTTATATGGCATTGATTAAAAAGTTGTTATTTTGAAATCACAAACAGACACTTCCATTTTATTTATTTGTATAGATGACCCGTGTTTCAGTCTGTTATGTGTACATAAATATTATGTAGTAACTTAAACTAACTTAAATAATAACCATAACTCTATTATATTGAGTGATGGTAAGTTTAATCGTTTTAAATACGACGACCTGATTTTTAACGACCCCCGTGGCGGTGCGGTCAACACACCGGTCTGTCACGCAGTGGCTCCCAGGTTCGATTCCCGGCCAGACAGATATCCGAATAATGAAATTAGATTTTTTGTTTTGTGTCTGGGTGTTTGAGTAAACGTCTTTGTGTGTCCATGGCACCTACGACACAGGAGAAAATCCTACTGTGGGGCTATAACTGTAGAAAGCGTTTTTAAATACATTTCATTGAAGTTTAAGTTGCAGAGTACACGAGAGAAATAGTAAAAATATTTGTCACGTTGTTCTATGAAACGATGCACGTAAAAGTCGTTCCGATCCAAATCGAATCCGGGACTTGTCGTGCAAGACAAGACGCCGGGACAAATGGTATCTTGTTTGAATGTAAAGCGGTAGAACCTTCGTGGTTTGACTTCAGATTTATCATCACCATGTTATGTTTGCTTGTTACTGTCATACCCGTACGACGCAGATGGCGCAATGGTTAACACGCCGGAGCGCTAAACCGAGGGTCCTGGGTTCGATTCCCAGCGAGACGGAAATTTGAATGATGAGTTTAAATTTCCATTCTTGGTCTGGGTGTCTGTCCTTGTCTTGTGTGTTGTCCATGGCACCCATGACACAGGGAATCCTAGTGTGGGGCTAAGAGTGTGAAGCGTTATTTATTATTTATAAGGGATCTGGATGATGTCTTTTATAAGATTGAATCAAATTAATATGGTCATTAATCACAGCCGCCCTTGGAGACCTTTAATTAACCTAAGATAAGATCAGAGTTTTATCTGATATAACAAATGCGTTGCTACCCCTGAGGATTTTATTGAAACGCCTCAGTTAAGTACCATATTTCTTATTTACCACCTTTAAAACCAGAACACATGCAGTGCAGTGCAGTGCATGAGTAGCGATGCCTCCGGAGTCGAACTGAAAAGGGTTCTATCAAATTAAAGTAACGAATTATTGTCACTTTTTTACCTTTCTCACACGGGTGAAACTGCGAGAATTGGCTAGTATATTGATAAAAGTAAAGAATCAACTAGAAGCTACATCACATCACGAGCCATAATTCCTCAACTTTATACCTTCAACCCTTATCCATTTTTATTAAGGCGGATATTCGATTTTCTACACCGAAAAAAATATCATCACACAGAGGAATCAATTACTAGAAGTGTTTTTATCCGTTGAATAAACTAGTTTGTTTACGAAGGGATTTCTAGGATCGCGTTAGTATACTCGTATTATCCTTTCATATTATTCTTGGTTATGCCACTTTCAGGATGCTGTTTTAGGTTGGGTCGGTGGAATTATATATTCGTGTCGGTTTTGAAAGGAAATAAATTCATGATATTGTGTCAGATGGGAACGAAGTTATGGTATAGTGTGGCTCTTTATATTATTATGTATACTTGTAATTTACTCTTTATGTAAAGATGGTACAAGTCTTTGTGGTTTTATATAGGCGGCACTGTCACACCTATTTCTTCCTTATAACAGAAGTGTTCAGCGCTACTACATCCTGGTTTGAAGGGTGTAAGGGAGACATAATTATTCAAGGCGTTCCAACTTAGCCCTCAGGAGTAGCAATGTGTCAGTAGCCGACTTCAGATAAGACTGTGAGGTTATCTGGGGTTGTTTACAGATGTCCATGGGCCACAGTGACCACTAACTATCAATTGGACTACATGTTCGTTTGCTTCTACTATCAAATACAAAAAAAAAAATAAGTAATTAAGTGTTAGACTTATTTTCTAAAAAAAATTTGTGTCATTTGATAAGCAAATCTGTTAGTATTTAATAATGTTTATCCTTCATGGGAGACAATTATTTTACATAAGTTGAAGTTCGTATTAATTTTTTTCTTCTGCTAAGTATATAAAGGTACCTACACAAAAATAAGTTTTTGCTTCAATTCGGCCGATTGTCTTTGTTTTCCCAGCGCCAAAAAGAAAATAATTAGGTAAATAGAAAAAGGTTTGTTTCCATGAATATACTCTTAATATAATATTCCTGCTTATCCTTACTTCGGTTTTTAATAACACAATTAATTCACTCCTTAACAAATAATATTGTTTGAGAATTTCAATTAAACATGAAAACGGATACTGTATAATGAGGAGGTTTATAGTTCGAAGTATATTTTTTAATTAATAAAAGAGCGGAAACATTCCAAACTATAATGAGTTTTTCCCACACAATGTAAACAAGAAGACCTCCCATTAAGAGGGTATTATATTTGTTCAGTCCTTTTGGGTCACGCTCGAACTATGCTGAAACTATGAACAATACAACATACACGACGAATTTTCCGAAACGGAAATCAACCGGATGTTTAAGTGAAAACATTGGTTATAAAGTGAATAAGTATTGTAGATGTGCTTCTAAAAGTACATGGGAAGTATTGTGAAAAGGATAAGTGTTTGTCATCGTTTAGGTGAAAACATTGGTTATAATGTCATGAGTATTAAGATGTGCCTCTAAAAGTGCACTGGAGGTATTGTGAAAAGGATAAGTGTTTGTCATTGTTTAGTTATAGAAAACACATCGGATGATTGCCGGATGTTTAAGCGAAACCATTGGTTATAATGTCATAAGTATTTATATGTGCTTCTAAAAAACATCGGAGGTATAATGAAAAGGATTTTTTTTTGTCATTATTTAGTTATAGAAAACACATTAAATGAATGTTATATTTTCTTAATCTTAGATGTTGCAAATGAGTGTGAATGAATGATGTATCACCGATCACAAATACGTTGCCTCCGATACTCCTGGGGATTAAGACAATCATCTCATAAGTCCGTGGTCCAAATTCCAACGTAACATACCTTTCCAACGTAATATAGAAGTACTGCACGTTAGAAATAAGTATGGCAGTTGTATACCCGGAACCGTTCTACCAGAACAATTCTACCCTCTTTAAATATAGGTAAATAGTTCAAATACTCCAACAAACTAGTTTGTAAATATAAACGAAAAAGATATACTCGTACTATATAAGATAATATAGTTAAGGAAAGTATGAATAAGCGATATTCCGGCAATATTTCGCTACATTGTTACCGACCGTTAATTACTCGACGATACATAAACTAGTAGCGAAAACCCAATAAATAAGATCCAACAACAGGAACAACATCGGTAAATAATTACTCGCATCCAACACACGCAACAATTTACTAATGGTCGGTTCGGTCGCGAATCAAAACAGAGGTGATAAAACATCGGTCGCGGAACATCCCCGAGGAACAAACAGATGCAGTCGGAATCAACGGACCTCATGAATGAGGTCACGGATTACGTATTGTTTTATTGGTTAATTTTTAACGGGTTATGATTGAGGTATTCAGTTTGAGTGATATATTAATAGACCTCATCGATGAGGTCATAAATTGTTCTTATCGAATTGCTTATTGGTTTTTCTTGCAGCTTATTAAATCATCATTATGAGGTCGATATAAGTATTTTAAAAAACAACATTTTCTCTACTTCAAAAACATGAAAATACATAAATGTCATAAATAGTCACAATATATTTTTTGTTAATCCTTGTAATATTTACTAATGCTGCTCCTGCTCTCCCACAAGGGGACCCACATGCGCTTGAAGTGCACGTTAATGTTTTTTTTCAAAAAATTAAGTGGCTTATGTTACGCCTTAGACCTTCAGCTATCTTTCTAAATTCCCGTCAAAATCGGTTCAGCCAACTCATCCAAACAGACAGACTTATCCGAAATTTCTTTATAATTACATTTTTGTTAGAAGTATCGTGTATACTTTCATATGTATTAAGTAAAAAAACGTTATTTTGGAATCACAAACAGACACTTCATTTTTTTTATTTGGATAGATAAACGCAGATATTATTTAAAACCTATTTCTACCGTAAAGCAGGCTGAATTCAGCAGACCTTTTGGGCAAAACAAAACGTGGCATACCTCCAAATCTACGGAGCCAAGGCTATGCCACGAAATATACTATAACGAGCTCTACGGATTTTTATCATTCATTAGTTTCAAGTATCTCTCCAGTAAAATCGGATATAGAATTGATGTCAATGCAATGTTTCAGAGAAATTTTAGATTAAAAATTTAAGTATTGTAGTAAATAAGTAGTAGTATAATGAACCAGCAAACTGTCACGTAGTATACATGGTAAGTGGCCACTACCGCCCATGGATATTTGTAATCAAACATAGGCATGATTAGAGTTCTACGTGAGGTTAGCTACAAATGCGTCGGTACTCCTTTTTTAGAAATAAGTTTAAACGCCTCGTATACCTATGGTTCCCACTTCCCTTCAGACTGAAACACAGCATACTTAATACTTTTGTTATTAAGCAGGATAACGTTTTTAAGTTTTAAAACCAATTAATATTATATCATTAGGCATAAATTAGGTTAATAACAAGCGAATAATTGTCTAACAAAAACACCTGGGTTTTACAATTTACATTCCAAATGAATTGCTAGCTTTTAAATTAATTGATTTCATGAGAGTAGGCAGATTTATAGTCTTATTACTTTCATTAATTCGGCAGTAATACTTTAATGTCTTAAAAATGGAATAACTAATTTTCTAGTTGCCCATAAAGATCTGAAGAGGATTATAGTCTTTACGATGGTGTGAAAAAGCCAAGTTGGAACACCATCTTTAGTAATAACTATATCTTTAGTAATAAATCATATATCTTTAGTAAAAACTCACTAATTCTATTATACAATAAACATAATATGACTGTAGTACCTTCAAAAGCTATTTTATAAAATGTGCGTATCAATCCCCTAAAACCAAAAGAATTAAGTTTATACCATACATAAACCGTTGGGAATATATCATGTACCATTACAAATTCTAGACGTGTATAAAAAAGTAACCCGCAATAATTAGAGACTTCGTTAAAATTTTGAAACAGCTTGTCGTGTCCTAAATTTGAACAGTTGACAGGATCCCCATAAAGGAGGTCACGCGGAGAAATGCATGGCATGACGCCAAAACGTGCGTACCGCGCAAATTGCCATCCGTTAAGACTGACCAGTGAACGTGTCATTATAACTTAGGGTAGCTTTATTTATTACTAGCTGAGCCCCGCGGTTTCATCCGCGTTTAAAAAAGTAAAAACGGATACACTTCAATTTTATTTATTTGTATAGATATAAATGGTATATAATATCAAGTGCGTAATATTAAGTTCTTACTATGCGTGTTTCGTAGGGCAAGTTACATTGACGGTCAATGTTGATATTCTCGAATAACACTTAATTATCTTGTCGAAGGCATTTAATGGAAAAATTGAACACTATTGCAACCCCCTCTCTAGATCCGCAATAAATCTGCGTGGTTGACTATGTTACAAGCTACCCAATTAAGCGGAGAGTGCCATGCCGATCAGTGGGATGCAAAACTTTATTTTTATTTTTTATACCACAATACTTCATCCTTCAATAACTTTGTGTTATGCCAGTAAAATTGCCAACGGAATTGTACGAGAACTCCGTTTACAGGATGCCTTCACTCTCCAAAAATACCTTATTTGGGTCTCACTTTCTCTTACAATTTTATGATGAAAAGGAACGCGCACATCGTACCGTGGCGGACCGCCTCGAGTCCATTTGATGTGGATGCAATATCACCCTTCAATGAGCGATGCAATTTAGAAAGGTTAAAGCCAAGTACCTAGTAAACGTTGTATGAAATAATTATGACTCTTCCCGTTGTTAACTTTGAACAACGGGCCGTGAATCCTATCCAACTCACGAAGTGGGTCACGATGCATGGCATGGCGCCAAACGTGCGTGCGGTGCAAATTGACGTCCGTCATGGCTGACCGATGAAATATGCCGCACATCTTTAGATTGTTACTTAAAGTAAGTAAAAATAATAACAATCTTGTGTTTCATGGTAAAAGGAACGCGCAAATCGAGCTGCGATTTACTCCGACAAGTCCAATTGATGTAGTTGGAATATCATTCTCTGACCGGGTATGATATGGTATGGTATAATATGGTATGACCGGGATCATATCTGGGGTTGATTACAAATGTCCATGGGCGGCAGTGGCCATTTACCATCAAGTGGACTGCAAGCTCGTTTGCTACTCACATGTTATAAAAATAAAAATAAAATCTCGTCCTCCCATGCATGGGTACAATATAGGATGGTTGAAGCCATGCACTTAATCAAACTTTAACTAAATAATCATGACTGTTCTCGCATTAACTTTGAACAAGGGGCAGTGAATCCTATCCAACTCGCGAAGTGGGTCACGATGCATGGCATGGCGCCAAACGTGCGTGCGGCGCAAATTGACGTCCGTCATGGCTGACCGATGATATATGCCGCACATCTTTAGATTTTTTTCCTTGCAATATTGAGGTTTCATGGTTGACAGTGACCATAATTTATGTATATGGATCGAAAAATTGACACAGAATTAATATACAGTACATACTCCAATTTGTCCATTCAGTAATATAAGATTGAAATGTTTGTTTGAGTACATTTTTAGGCAGATATTATTTATTCCATTATATTTAGGTTTTTACACTTCAACCATTTTGTTTATTATATTTAGTAAACGAGACAAACCTTTAAACTTAGACCCAATTCAAGTCAAAAAGTCAAACTATTAATTTGATTATTTCGAAATCTATTTTTAATATTCTTTCTTTCTTTCGGTGCTTAAGAGTATTAGGTAATATTTTTACGTTTTACGAAATATTTATAAAGAATATAAGATGATGAAAAACGAGTGCTCTAGCACATCAGTGCATTAGTGCATCAGAGCATTGACTTTACTTTGATGTTATATTTAAAATTCGTCAGGAATACAAGTCGAATTTTTTAGAGAAAAATATTCTACGAAACTTTGGAAAAATATGTTTTCCATTACAGTTAATAACATTTCTAGTAATTTCATTACTCATTAGTCTGTGAGATTTAATTAGCCGCTAATTTGAAACAAATACTATCAAACATTGGACCAATTGTTGCAAAATTTAATAACATGACGACCTATTTTGCTACCAAATTTATCGTATAGAAATATTACATAAAAGCCACCATGCGAGAGAATTGGCAAAGCGTCGATGAAAGAGCCCACAACAATGGTTGTAAAAGCTCCCTAATGGACTTTTTCCATTCGCGGTCATGTACGAGTACTTTTAACTGTGCATGAAGTAAATTTTTGATCTATACAAGTACCTAAATAAAATTGAAATACCCTTCGTTCCAAGATAACTGCTATATTATTATTTTTATAACAGTGCATATATTGTGTTATTGTATACTAAAATATTTAAATACAAACACTCATGCAAGCATCATGCAAGATATGATTTTGTCATTATTATCTGCGACGTTTTTTCTGTCATGGATGTAGCAATCGATCATGCAGTCCACCTGACGGTAAGCGGCCACTGCCACTCATGGACTTCTGTAATCAACCACGGATAAGACCACAGTCATAAATAAGGTTGGCCACAAATGCATTGCTATACCAGAGGACTACGTTGGAACGCCTTGAATGGATGTCTCCTTTACCACACCCTTCAAACCAAAATACAGCAGCGCTTAACACTGCTATTATGAGGCAGGTATAAGTAAGGCAGTAGTGCCGAAGTCAAACCACAAGGGGTTTATTTTAAAAAATCGTTAACTTCGATGTCTGTGACCGAAGCTTAAGAATCGAAGATATATAACTGTAGATATCCTATATTTAGGGTTGCTAGGCGTCGGGATAAAGCCGGACATAGTAAGGCTTTTTAAAGTTGTGTTTGACTTATCTACCTTTTGGTAGGCTTTTTTAGTACCAGTCGCCTTACAGTTCAACTTTAATAATAACAACTTGGTTTTTTTTAATATTTTGTAGATATATTATGTTAATACTAAGACCCAAAATCTTTGATAATACGGGATGTTCGGCCTTCTTACCCAAATGTTCGGCCAAACTAACTGGTCTTTACAGCTCGTCGTCAACACAATAATATCCCACTGCTTGGCACGAGTATCTTCTCACAGTAAGGATTTTTCTAGGCCTTAGTCCACTGCGCTGGCCTTGTTCACACCTTTGAAAACTCTCTTTCTCTCTCTCTCTTTCAACTCTCTGAACTCTTTGATTGAAACTCTTTTAACTCTCAGGTAGATGAAAACTCTTTGAACTATCAGGTGTGCAGGCTTCCTCACGATGGTTTCCTTCACTGTTAAAGCAAGTGATAATTAATCTATAATACGTACATAAGTCAGAGTTGTGTGCCAGGGATTTGAACCTTGGACCTCCCGATTGAGTCAATCTCATCCATTAGGCTACCGCTATCAGTCCAGTTACAAGGTTTGATCTGGCACCCTACCCATACATACGACGCTGCGGTTAGTATAAGTTAAATACGACACAGCGCTCCGTACCAGATTTATTCGGTAATCCCTAGAGTCCGTTGTACGATATGTCACTGCCTTGTTCCGAGTGAACTCTACTTGGAATTAAACCCATCTGTCGAACGCTACATGCTAACTCTACGGTTCACCAATCCAACCTGTTTCAAGCTCTACCAAGCAAATTGTAGAGCTTATATTATTTATTTATTGATCGCACAATAAAAGCATATTATAAAAATACTAAAAGTTTAAATCTTATGGCCTTCACCTATTTGTTTTGTTGAAATACGTACCTATCTACTATAGTAAATACGTATTTGAACAATAGTATGTAGGTTAGTAGAATTATTAAGTTCAGATTTCGGCGAAAACACCGCTATTATTTCGACCTAATAGGGGTATTAATAGGCGTTAATGTGTTCTGATATATTTTTTTCATAAGATGGAAGTAGCAAACGAGCATGTATGCTCGTTTGCTCGGGACATAGGACTGTAGTTCACCTGATGGTAAGTGGCCACTGCCACCCATGGACATCTGAGGACTAAGATGGAACGCCTCAGATAAGTCTAACCGCACCCTTCATACCATAACACGGCAGAGCTATACTGATGTTATAAAGCAGCAATAGGTGTGGCGGTGGGGCCGCCGGAGGCGAACCACAAAGGGCTCTACTACCTTTTAAACATGTGGTGCCCAGACACATTATGCATATCAATCGTGTTATCGTCATTTCTTGCATCCATCTATCAGCCTTTTGAGATTCACTTCTAGACAAAATCTTTTCGTAATGAGATTTATATTAAGTTGCATCCCACTTGAGTCTATAGCTGGACATAGGACTCTTCTGAACCACAACTCTGAGTCTGATATTCGATTCTTCGCATCCATTTAGGTCCCGTCACGGGATCCCACACTACTAGGTGCGTCTCACACTACATTTGCCTAAACGCGGTCTGCACTCCAAAAGCCACCTACTTGAACGATTATCGGCTCTTCGACAAACGTGACCAGCTAATAACTTTCTAGCTTTCAGAGCTATGTCATCGACCTTGGTCCTTATCCTAATGTCTTGCGTACCTAAGAAAATTGTTACTTAACGGTGAAATTTCATGCTAAATTGAATGAGATATTTAAAAAAGTTATATTAGAAACCTTATACAATAAATATATTTCTCTAGAATTACATCAATGACAAATAAATCTACGTCGTAACCGATATATTGCAATTTAAGCGACACTAAAGCAATCGATCAAATGTGAACCACTATACCCGACGCCACTCAATTCATCCTATCAGTAATTCAGTAAGGCTGTCGCTTAGCTTGCATATAGAAAAGAGGAACAATAATCTATATATTAATACGTGAAAAAATTAAACAATAAATATCTTATTATTTACATTATTGACAAAAATATCCATAATATTAAACACATATGGTCAACTACGTTACATGTCAATGTCAAAAATGATTTTTAAAGGCAGTTCAGCAACCTAAACCTCATTTAATCTTTTAATTATAGTCGATTTTTGAGCAATGTCACCAGTGTATTAGTAAAAATAAATTTCGCTAAAACTGCAATAAACAAACCACGTCGTAATGGCTATATTGCAATTTAAGCGACACTAAAGCAATCTGTCAAATGTGGACCGCTATAGCCGACGCCACTCAATTCACCCTATCAGTAATTCAGTAAGGCTGTCGCTTAGCTTGCATACAGAAAAGGGAAACAATAATAACTAGGTTATGCCTGTCAGTTCGTCTGAATAAACTTTGTTATAGGGATATTTTTAATTTAAAGTACAATTTTTTTTCTCAAATTTAAATTGTTCAAAGTTGATTCATATTGAACACTTTTTGAACGTCAAAAACTCTGCCACCGCGTCGGAAGGTTCAATATATTTTATTCTGCCTGTAATGTAATGTATATTTATACTTTGATTTTTGTTTTTGATTAGTATCTATGTACCTTGTTATTATGATCCCTCTTTAATATCAATGCAGTTGAACGCAAATTCACCTTACATTTATCAAAAGAAATATATACATATATACTGTTCCTGTAGTAGTAGCGTTGGTAAAGTATAACACATGATTTATTAAAGACTGTTATCTTAAACGTAAGCATTCATTTTAGCCGATAAAAGTATTTCATTACATAGTTTTAAAACAAAGTCGCTTTCTCTGTCCCTATCCTTATGTATGCTTAATTCTTTAAATCTACGCAACGGATTTTGATACGGTTTTTTTAATAGATATAGTGATTGAAGAGGAAGGTTTATATGTATTTATATAATTTAACGCGTGCGAAGCCGCGGGCAAAAGCTAGTATTAAATAAATTAATCGCAATATAATATCGCAATATAATATTTATTAATATCACCATTTATGTAAAAATAGTTTATTAACAATATTAAACCAATATTAACTAAACTTTAAGCAAAATGTATAACAAATGAGTAATATAAAACGAAAATAAAAAAATCTTTACAATATTGCTGAGATGCAAGCGAATAGTTTGTATCTTATTATGAACTTCACGAAAGCTTGACTTCCGAGTATATTAAGCGAAAGAAGATTAAGTGAGAATATTGTACACATTTATTTACTTTTAAAAGTTTATGATAGATTTTAACAGCCTTATTGCTGTTTTAAGAGTATGAGAAAATGTCTGGGGTAATTGTTTAGACAGAGCTAATTGTATGAAACCCGCACACATACAGACACACTTAACACAGTAAAAGCGAAGTAGTTAGCGGAACTTCAACTTATATTAAAGGTTTTTTATATTATGGAAGTAGCAAACGAGCATACAGTCCACCAGATAGTAAGTGGCTACTGCCACCCATGGACATCTATAATCATCCAGAGATAAGATTACCTGACTCCAGTCTTACCTGAGATCGACCACAGATACGTTGCTAAGGACTGAGTTGGAACGCCTCGGATTAGTATGTCTCCCTGACCACGCCCTTTAAAACACAACACATCAACGCAAGGGTTCTACCACCTTTTAAAAATAATCTTACGATACATAAAAAGATGAAAACAATGGGTTGTATTAAGAATTTAAATTAAAAAGTACATACTCTATTAGTGGGATTGTTGTATCCATGATAGAAGTTAGAACCAGAACCAGCTTAAATACCAGAAGTTAAATGATAATGTCCATTTATCATCAGGTTGACTGCAAGCTCTATATTTTTGTACTAAAGAAGTAGCAGTGAGCATGCAAACCAGCTCTGATGTTAAGTGGCCACTGCCACACATGGACATCTGTAATCAAACTTAGATTTGATTAAAAGTCTTCCCTGAGGTCGCCCAGAGATACATTGCTATCTTTGCGGATTAAGTTGGCACGCCTCACATACGTATGCCCTTACTACGCCCTTTGAACGAGAATACAACAGCGCTGCAAGGCTTATAAGCGCTGCACGGCAAAATAGGTGTAGCGGTGATGCCTTCGAAGTCGAACCACAAAAGGTTCTACCACATTCAATAAGCATATAGAATAGATGACGGTAAAATAGACAGAAGATTCTAAAAAGCAAATCTTATTGAATCTCATTTAATCTCATGTGCTCAGATAAATAAAATAGGTAAATCTATCATTCCTAACAAAAAAATGAAGCCATTTTTAAAATGGTCGGGTTATAAAAGTAATTATGTGATGGTAATAAATGGTAATAATAAACAAAGGCACTGACAAGAAACTACGCTAGTTCTGTGTAAGTGTGTGCGTATAAATACATGAAAGTAGCGTAGCTTTTTGGCTTCACTCGAATACAAGACGATGAGTAATCTACCTATTTTATTTATCTGAGCTCATCTGAAACAAATTTTACAGCGCGACATTGATCAAAAAGCATAACACTCCAGATATATTGACTCACAAAAATTGCTTATCTGGCTTACTAACAAAGTTGCGTATAATAAATAATGCATGTTGCATGACGTCATATTGCTTAAGTTACACGAAATATACAAGATAATATATACATAAGTTCTATGTAAGCTGCTTGCATAATGGAACAAGTTCTGAGAGCTTGTACGGATAATCAGATTACGAAACGGATTCTTGTGTTTTCGACGTTGACATCCGATGATATTTATGTTAATGCTTTTGAAACGATAACCTAGTATTAATCTCGGTCGGTTAAAATTATTTACAATTTAATAGCAGTAGTACCCTATTTATAATCATGGTATTCGTGAATAAGTTAGTTAAGCAAGGATATTTCATTTACCTTTACATGCCTTTATTCATTTCAAATTGGTCCTCAGGAGTCCTCAGGAGCAATGGATTTGTGGTATCATATCTGGTTTTTATTATAGATGTCCATGGTCCATAGTCATGTCCTGGCCAATTACCATCAGATCGGCTGCATGCTCCTTTGCTACCTCCATGATATAAAAAAATACGTTCCAATCTTGTCCTTAGAGATAAGAATGCATCTGTGGTCAGCTGTAAGTAATGTTACCGACCACTTAAGATGGACTGTAACAATTAACGAGTACTATTACACGCGGTGTCCATGAGTGGAAGACATCACTAATGAATTTATGCTATAAGAAACAGCTAGTTACAAAAACTCACTTGACCCAGCGCACTGAGCGTGCTCGCTTCGTAATGAGCACCAATTGGGTCATTGCAACGGGCCATGAGTAAACAGAGATGAGCCATGGTTAAGTACAAATGAACAGATCAGTGCGATGTTATTAATTAGTTTGACTTACTGCTTATAATACAAAGACTTTAAGATATGTTGATTATCTGAAGGTTTTTTTTTATTTTACATTATAGAAAGTTCTTTATGTATTTGGTTTACGCTCCATTATTATAGGTAAGTTTTAATTTAAAATGTGGAATGAACTTGCTCCTGAGGTATTCCCGTAGCGCTATGACAGGGGGTCCCTTAAAAAAAGTTGCAAAAATAGCTCTCCTCCAAAGCCAACGATACATAGGTGATGCAACTTTTCATAGCCGACAGTGACTACTTTCCGTCAGCTTTATCATTAGGCGTAAATAAAAAAGTACCTACTAGAAGACGAATATAGATAATTGGACCGAGAAATTTACCCAAAAATCTGTTGATTTACTAATCTAAATGATTGTCTTTCATTAAAAAACTTGAGCAAAGGTTATCATAACAGCCCTGACCGGACTTATTTAAATATACATATTTAACATCTGCTTTTGTATTTCTCAACTTGCTTTAATATTTCTCGTATTTTTGGTTTAAAACATGTTTCTTTCGTGAGAGTTGTAACTTTAAATCTGGCACGCTACGTATTTTTATGTTACTCAGCTTATTAAAGAGTTCTTCTCATTTAAAGAAGACCTACTATTTCCCTACTATAATGGAGATAGAAGAAGGACAGTTCTCAACTCATTCTAAGAGGAGATCCATGCCCGGAAAAGGTACAATAATGAATTTCCGGTAATGTTGAATATTAATTTATTATGTTTAAGGTTTTACCATATTGTGCAACTTGTACTTTATAACATGCACATTTTTTTTATAAAATTGAAGTAACAGACGAGCATGCTGTCTTTGGGATAGTAAATGGTCGCTACCACGCATTAACATGGTCAGCTTTATATAGAACAAATAAAGCAGTTTCCAAATGAGTTTCTACTCTTGAGGACTAGAACTGACCGCCTCATGTGTGTTGTGTGTACTTGAGTTGCTACTACCTTTGACTTTGAACATGATAATTAAGTATCACAGTAGTAAAAAGAAGTAACGAGTAGACTACATTCAATGGTCTACATGGATACAATAAGAAAAAACCTTAAACGAGCAGTATATAAATAAATGACCATAGATCAAGAAACGGGTACATACAAGATGAAAGACGAAGGTAATTGGAGCGTATAATTTGCAATCTATGCACATTGGAGTAATTCCCGGGATCCCTTAATGAGAAATGATGGAAATTGTATGGAAGAACATATTATTTGTGGGACTTTCTTGCGTTTCTTTCCGTGACGTTTAATCTTATTTCATGAGAATAGGCACAAGACGACTCGAATTACACGTGGGTATAATTATCATGATATATCTTTCTTTTTTGTTTATAAGGAAAACATATTGTATGACTTTAATTATATTAATGAAGCACTTGTTCCGTTCTATAAATAATACAAGTAACCTTGGCGAAATGAGCGTTGATGGTTGTAGCAAGTAGTTTAATTTTTTTCCTCCAATTCTGAAAGGTTTTTACTTTGATTTCAATTTTGCTTTGTAATCGAACGTCATATATTTAGTCGGCTGTATACATTGAGGTTCCTTGATCAGAATGCCGCACGCGCCGCTCCTTCCAAACTCCAGCGGCGCCATGATGTTATCCCCACCTTTTATCCTCTATCCGATTGCAGATCAAATGAGTGACTTATTATTTTATGCATTATTATTAACAGAAATGTCGCTGATTGCCACGATGAACAGCTTGGTTGGCAAAATAAAAATGACATAAGTTCATAATAATAATTACAGAAAGTTTATAATTATGTAGTTAGGTGAGGTTCCTCCATACATTTTAGTGAAATATTTATTTTGATTACCTTTGTTGTAACAAAGTTTCAACTCCTTTTAAATATTTCATAGCAACTACGCATTTCGAGATTTTATATCGCCTCCACTACCACTATACAAAAAATTATGTCGATCCATTTCTACTATTCTGCAGTACATTGTGAAAAGCAAAAACAAATCTATCCCACGGGAACCTCGCATTTTTCCTATGTTCTATTCCAAACTATAATCTATCTCTGTTTCGAATTGTATCCAGATCCATTCAGCTGTTCTGGAGTGATTAAGTAACAAACATACATTCTATCCTATCCCTATAAAATCTAACCTATCCTTCAAACCGCCCATAAGGCCTTCGACAAGGTCAACGACTGCTATCCAAGGATAACAACCGGAACCGACAGCTTAATGCGCCCTCCGAAACACGGAAACGCGCATAAAAATTTTGCCACTGCCGGTCACCCATCCATCTACCGACCGCGACCGACGTTGCTTAACTTTGTAGATTGGTTGAGATCTACGTAATCCGTAGGGCTATGCGCGCTTCGCTTCTTACTTCTTTATTAAATAACTATATTATTGAAATAAAAAATGCTGTCCCTATTCTTAAAAAAACACTAATAAGTTTATTTTACTTTGTAATGGTTATATTTTTTAGCTCTTCAGTATTAATTTAAAGTTATTTCTAACTTTCAAGATAAGGTACTTTTATTGTATATTGAATCGAATCAAAGTTTACATTAAAAGAAAAAGTAAATTTTGATTACTTATCCAAGTGTAAAATTACCTCGCTTTTCGTTTTCTATTCTTATAACAAATCTACGTTCAGATAAAAGAAGAATATTTGTAATTCATTTTAAAGTCATAGTTTTTATATCTATTTGTAGACATCAAGTGAATTGTATGTTAAATTTTAAACATAATTTTTCTTTTGTCACTAATAAGTAAAACTGTTGAGTTTTGTATCTTCAACCCTTCAGACCTCACAAAGATGAAAAATCTTAAAGGAATTTCTTATGCATTCTTAAAAGAATACTATATCAAACGCGGAAGCCTCTAGTAAAACAGTTTAGAGTAAAGAGATTTATCCTTTGATATCTCTTTCAAAGAAATGTCGCATTTATATAGGTTTCCTTGCAACTTCGTGTTTAAGTCTAACTCTAGTTTGCGATTGTGGATATTTCAAAGTTTCCTTTGGAGACAAGCAAATTTAATGTAATTTCTAACTGAATATGTATGTTATCTTGTTATACGGTAAGTAATTTTACAGTGGCACAATGGTAAGGGAAAGACTACAATTTTAGACATTATAAAATTTTGAATAAGTATTTAAATTAAAAAAATATTTTTATTATAATCTCAGACAATACGGGATCAATAAGATTAATGTTTTTATAGAGAAGATTAATGTGAGTGCAATTAGGTTTATGGATTTAAGATTTTGAAATAAGTTAATTTAACTTTCTAGTATACAATTTATACGATTCGAGACATCACGGCTGATGCCGATTTTTAGTAGCTCGAAAATATAAATTTCAGCGCCCATACTTTTTTCCGAGGTTTAAAATTTAGCCATTCAAACACATTTATATCATGTCTTCGCATATGGTGAGCCATGGTCTAATTTTTTCTGTTTCTTTTTCTAGATATCAGAAGTAGTAAACGAGTATGGAGTCGATTTGATAGTAGGTAGTGGGTTTTGCGTCCCTCAAGGAAAGTTGGTTGGGACAAGATGAATAAGTATGACACTACACTTGAAACCATAACACAGCAGCGCTAAATTTCTTACGTTACTAAGCAGAACCAGGTATTCCAAAAGAAGACTCGATGACAATGCTGTCAACATAGTGTTTCAAAGACCATCCTAAAATAGATTTAACATTAGAATTTATCACTCCATCAGAACTAGAGCTCGGCGCCCCCACGTCACGTTAAAGTTACATTATAATGATCGGTTCCCGGAAGTTCGGGCGCCCACATCGCTGTGATTGTGCACGCCCCAGTTGCGATCCTTTATTTAATTTGAAATAAAAGGTTTCAATCAATACTATTCCATTAGTTGTCGGTAATATCACAAAGTCTTACACCGTCGAATGTAGACGAAATTTTTTATATTTTTTCGTTCATGGTTCACAAACGTTGGTTGTGAATACTGAATCCCTTGTCTCAACATAAATTCTTCTAAGGTCGAACTGTTCTATAAAAGGAATATGAACATTTCATATAATTAATAATACACCTTGTTTGTTTAAAAAATATGTAGTTTTTACCTACTTGTATCGAGGATCGAGTCGTTTACCCAACACATACATAAGTAGATATTTTATATTTTCAAAATGTATAATTCATTCAAATTCAAATAAATTCAATACTTTCGTAACTAATATGGTAAAAAATAATAAAAAATTATTAACATTTGAGTGCAAAGAACCCTTCATGTGCTAGTGCGACTCGCATCATGTAATTTATTGCCATATATCAAACTGACCATATAACACTGCCATTGTTTTTATTAATTCAATTAATTTTACGTCATAAGATTTTTACTTCCAAACAATCAAAACTTCAGCATTATTATGACCATTCTTATCTAAAAATACATTGCTCCCTAACCCATTATCAATGAAACACCTAAGTTAACAATTTCCCAAGTTTCACCCATTTCATACTTTAATGTTCGCAGGATCAAGTTTTCGTCATTCAAGTTTAATCAAGACAAGTAGCAATCCGTGAAATTTCTGCCGGTGAATTTCTATTCTCTGTCTTAAACATTATTTAACTTATTTTTATACTAACTTATCCCCGCGGTTTAACTCGCGTATATAAAGTAATAATCGGCCAAGTGAGAGTAGAACTCGCACATGGAGGGTTCCATACCACTAAATGTTTCTTAGCATGATA
>DWPV01001508.1:0-20445 GCA_018251915.1 Urbanus proteus proteus
GGGACTTTCACTGGAAGATAGCTGAAGGTCTAAGGCGTAAAATAGGCTACTTTAATTTTTGAAAAATCCATTAGCGCACACCGTCGCGGGAATGCGGGATGACATTTATGTTCAAATATATTATGTGTTCTGTTTTACTTTTTAAACACGGGTGAAACCGTGGCGATCAGCTAGTTATATACTAAAACATGACTTACCAATCATAGCACCAATATAAAGTAAGGATCCGACCCATGACGCCTGCAAATCCGTTATCGGTTCCGGTAACGGACTGAGCTCTGGGTTCTGTAGCTTCGGGATTATGGGTGCTGACCATCCTACGCTATAACCCACAATTATTTGGCCTATGTTTACTGTGGATACAAAAAAAATATTAGTACTTGGATTCTAACAATAAAAGTTAACATAACGGCCCGCGTGGCGGAGCGATCGCCATACCGGTCTGATACAATGGGTACCAGGTTCGATCCCCGGTTAGACAGATATCTGAATGATGAATTTAGCCCGTTTCTGAGTCTGGGTGTTTTGTATTCGTCTTTGTGTCCATGGCACTCCGGATATAAGAGAAAATGCTCCTGTAGGGCTATGAGTGTGGAAAGCATTTAAATATTATTATTATAAGCAGCTGATGCCGCGTGGTTTAGTGATCATCAGAATCGTTGATCGCTGATGGTCGTCAGAAATGTTAAAGTTTCGAGTTCTATTCCTGACATTTTTGTAAAACCAGTATAGTAGACGAGCATGCAGTCCACCGAATGGTAAATAGCCACTGCCGTCCATGAACACCTGTAATCAACCCCAAATAAAATTAGAGTCCTACCTGTAAAATCAGCCGTAGATTTAAGACATTGGAAAGCCTCAGGTTACTATGTCTCACTTACCACCCGCTTCAAACTAAAACACAGCAGCGCTTAACACTGATATTACACTGACATGACACAGGACTTCTTACCTTCCTGATCTCTCATATACCACGGTTGTTTCCGATATGGGTCTTATTCGGGTCTCTCCTCGCCCGGGCTCAAGGGTAAAAACCCCCTGTTTTTTACATTTTTTATAATATTAAATATTATAACATACCAAAATACCAACCCCACTGTTTAGTGGGTGGTTCGGTTCTCAGTCAAATTACCGAGCTGGCAGTCACCCTCCAGGTGGTCGGAGGGCGTCGGCCCGAGGAGCTCTCGCGGGAGCGGTCTCCCTCGAGGTGGACGATCGTGTAGGGGCGCGAACCCCTTTAAATGGGAGTATGGTCCGCCTTCCGCTCGCTCATACATTGAACGAGCGAGGCGGACCACAAACTCCTCCAGTGACTGCATTTTAAGGTCGCGCTCCACCACGTCGTTCCTGACGTAACGACCGGCTCCCACGATCGCTCGTAGGGCCAGGTTCTGCTGCGCCTCTAGACGCTGGCGGTTCGACCTCGATACCAACGCGTACCATGCCGGCGACGCGTAGGTAAGTCGTGATATTTTTACATTACGGGATTTTACTATGTATATTTGAAACTTCTACTATATTTATTTGGATCTAAATAACAACAAATTCTGAACTCGAATAATGAACTCGGTTTTTTATGATCTAAGTACCAAACGAGAATGTAGTTCACCTGATGGTAAGTGGCCATTGCCGCTCATGGACATCTGTAATCAACCCCAGATAAGATCGAGATCAGATCAGATAGGATATCTGAGGTTGATTCCAGATGCGTTTGTCTCCCTTACCACACCCTTCAAACCAGAACACAGCAGTGCTTAACACTGCTGTTATAAGGCGGAAATAAGTGTTGCGATGGTGCCGCCGGAGTCGAACTACCTAGGGTTCTGCCTGCTTTAAAAATTTTAGGTCTAGGTGTTTCTGTACTTGTTTATAAGTCACTCGCAATCACGGCACAAGTTACAAAATGCGTCTAGGCAAAGTTAAAATGTTATCAAGAAGTACGCACCCAATATTTTGTATGATCGTATCTTTGTAGTCAATGTTATTACTGTTTATTTGCGCAGAATCGAAGCGAAAGCATAATCTCCTTAAACATTTATCTACACTCGAACAGAATAAAGTAAAAACCTGTTTATTCCGAATCGTAAGCATTTAGAATTCCATCGAATCCCGTTTGAAGATTGCAAACAGAAAAAATCCAATTCCTTCCATTTGTGAATACTTTACTTATACGCTGAACGATGATCATTCACGATCTGTGTCGTGTGGTGAAGAAAAACTACTCTCTGTTTTTCCATGGATGTCGTAGGAGGCGACTTAGGGATAAGATCTACAAGATGTCCAGGAGCTTCTTCTTGTGTAACACCAATTACGATCACGAAGACGCATGACAAGCACGGTGAGTTTTGGCAAAATTTCCATTAGAAGAGGTCTATGTCCAGCAATGAAACCTCAAGAGCTGATGGATGGATTATCCTGATCAACAACTACAGATCGTGATATATTTTAATCTAAATTAAAATATAACTAATATTAGTTAAAATATGTATTTTTTATCTCTTAATTTTAAAAAACATGTGTAACAGTGTGTACATGTAACAAATGTACAGAAAATTTACAGTCAAAACTAGTTTGCGCAAATGAAATCACTGATACAACATAGCATAACATATAACTAAAGGAACCACAAAGCCTCATGTTTCTCTCATGATTTATGAGGCGGTGAAATAGGCTGGTACTAATAGTCCTGAACTTTCTACCTGACGGCATCTAAACAAGGAAATGGCGTGGAAATAATTCTCTTAATGTTCCTGACTTCAATTTTTTGAGCATGCGGGACATTTCTGTTTGATTGATTTTCTTTGCTTTGATACATTTTTTTATCAGATTGAAGTGGCAAACGAACATGGCACCTGATAGTAAGTAGTTACTGCCGCCCATGTACATCTGTGATTAATTCCAGATAAAATTGTAAGGCTACCTGGTATTTGTTTAAAGATGCTACCTCTGAAGACTAAGTTGGAACGCCTTGGTAAAATAAGTTTATTTTAGTGCTAAAAAATGCTTGTTATTTGTAAGGTATAGTTGCGGGGATGGCGTCACCAGAAGCGAAACACAAGGAGCTCTGACATCTTCAAAAGTGGAATTTGATCATTCAGGTGATCAAATGCCACCAAATAAGTGGATTTGATCACCCAGGTTATATCACCTGGGTAATTACAGTGGAATAGACTTCAAAATGCCGGTCAAAGGAGAAAGAAAAGTATCCTTCTAGTAAATTCTTTAGTGTCTTCTGACCAAATCATAACATCTTAGCGTTGTTTTAAGACAGGGAGGCAATAGAAGCCACTGCACAACCACGAATACCACTTAATATTTAATTAAGCGGACATAATCCTCTGCTATTCGTGGAGTTATTAAAGAACACTAGGTGCGAAGTCTTGTGATAAATAATAAAACGTGACACACGCGTTACGACTTGGAGGAAGTTGTAAATAAATTTTATGAGCAAGCCACAGACCAAAAAGGATAGATGAAGTCTTCCGAATGAAATTTTCTAACATAACATAATTACGTAATACCGTCTTATTTATTTATTTAATATAGTAACACCTTAGTGTAACGGAGTAAACTTAATGCCTAGTGGTATTCTCCACTAGTCGAACCAGTTAGTTAAAATTATGTCATCTAAATATTGCCAATTACGTTTAGTAAAAAAAGTTTTGGATAAGTTGACAATAAAAGAAAATAAGTGAATGAAATATAGTTTAAATCGCATAAAAACGATGTTTGATTGATTATTGTTTGTATTAGTTTTAATTTCAATGATTTATTTATTTTGTATATAGATAAAGATACATTTAGTTTAACGTAAAGCATTAAGTTACAATGTAAATAGGTTCAACATAAAAATATTTTCAATTTCCATGGAATACCATGGCGGCCAAGGATTGTTTAAGCAATGCGCGGTTTGATGGCTTTATCTTTTATTTTGGTCTACGACTTCTACTCGCTTAAACTCGTAGCGTACGCTTGTTCCCCTGGACGGTGAGAAACTTGTGAGTGCTACTGACTTCGATAGAGAAAAATTTTCGTCTTTGAAACCACTTTAATTGATCATTCATGATTATGTATTGGCTTTTAGTATCCTTAGGTTTCTCACAAGAAATTCTAGTAATTTCAAATGGCTTCTTTAAATACAAATACAAAGTCTTAATTTTTATTTTTAAAAATTAAATGTGGTTATTTCTTTAAATGTATTTATGTATTTGTTTTGCGCGACAATATACTTTTCGTAACTTATATTTTTATGTCATATTGGTTGTTAAATTATTTTTTATTCAATATCTTTGTTGACCCATTTTTTATTCTTTCTTTCTTTCTCGTAAACGATTAAAGTTAATTTCTCCAGAGAGAAATAAGTGACATCTAGTAAGGGTGACATTTGGGAAGGCATCATTAAACAGGTCATAAATACAACACATCGTGACTCAGTGCGACAGTAAACTTTTTATTTTTCTTGTAACGTAATAAAAGGATCCACTTCGCTTCTATTTAATTTTCTTCGTGTTTTACGTGTTGGCAAATAATAAAATAACTATCTATGTATATAAAACAGAACGGCACTTATTTCTGATTAATCAATTCAAAGCCTAAATAACTGGAATTAGAACCATTATAGACAATAGTTAGGTTAATTTTGTAATGTGGACATTGACGTACTCGCACTAAGAAAGCATACTTACCCCTTAAAAAGGAGTATATGGGTTTAAAAGTTGCTCGTTTGAAACCGCATCATTATTACATAGTATAAAACAAAGTCGCTTTATCTGTCCCTATATCTCTATGTATGCTTAAATCTATAAAACTACGCAACGGATTTCGATGCGGGTTTTTTTAATACATAGAGTGATTGAAGAGGAAGGTTTATATGTAATTTAACGCGTGCGAAGCTGCGGACAAAAGCTAGTTATAAATAAACTACAAAACAAATATCTTTATTCCATCATTTAACTTGGCCGGGGAACAAACCTAGCACCATTTACGTATCCGAACCGTGTGCTCCGCTTCGCAAGTCGGCATTAATACCATTAATTTACTTTAATCGGTAAACAAGTAAACAAAACCATTTAATTCGTATTTCGTAATGGTATGCGAAGTTCCCAGCTTCATGCTCAAATTTAATTTTTAATGCCTGAACATACACAAAAAGTTTCCGCAAACTACTTCGGATGTAAACAGTTGGGATTTAAATAAAAGCGAGTTTTGAGTTTCGTTTGCACGGGGCAGTCTTTTCATCGGGCGCTTTGCCGCCTTACAGTGTTTTATTACACCGTTATGTAATATATTGAAAATATGAAGAGCGTTTTTCTATACAAATAAATAAAATTGAAGAGTCTGTTTGTGATTTCAAAATATCATTTTTTTATTCACTGCATATGAAAGTATAAACGATACCTATAACGTAATTGAAATTAAATAAATAAATAAATAAATAAATAAAAATGTTTGTCTGTCTGTTTGGATGAGGTAATCTTCTAAACGGGTGGAAGAATTTTGACGAGATTTTCACTGGAAGATAGCTGGAGACCTAGTCTAGACTATTTTAATTTTGGAAAAAAGTATTAGCGCGCTCTCCACATGCAAAAACTCACACATGCAAAATTTCGCGTGCGTTTGAGATGCACGGCAGCTAATTTTCAAGGGCCTACCGACGTGAAGTCGAAAAAAATAAGTCTGCCAACTACTACACCACCTATCATTTAACATTGGGGCAGCGTAATTCAATGCTACAGAGCATCTTTAACCACACAACTAAATGAAAACGCTGAAGCCGAAGACAGAAATAACAAGGTCCGATCATACATAGACCAGTCCGAGTAATAGAAGCGCAGTTGAGAGCTGTAACTTGATGCATTTACTTGCCATGAACGATTTATTGAGTTAGCCTAAATGTGGTTAAGCTGTTAATGGGACACTGTTATAGTCTAAGATCTGAGTTTATGTTTCAAATGGTGAACGAACTTACTCAGGTATCACATGTGAACTATTATTATTGAACTTAGAATAGTGAACTTCTGTGGTAATGGAGACATATTTCGTGGCGTTCCAACTTAGTCCTCAAGGGTAGCAACGACTTCAGTTGGGACTGTGATGTTTGATTGTTTACATGGGCAGCAGTGGCCATTTATCATCAGATGGGCTGTGTGCTCGTTTGGTACTTTCATCATATAAAAAAGAAATATTATTATTATTAATCTATACTTTATTCAAATTAATAAAATCGAAGTGTCTGTTTGTGATTTAAAAATAACAAATTTTACTTAATGGATGCAATGAAATGCACGTACAAAAGTATACACGATACCTATTACGAAAATGCAATTAAAAAAAAATTGTCTGTCCGTCTGTCGGCCAGTGTGTCTGTCTGTCGGTCTGTGTGTTTGTCTGTCTGTCTCACTGTCTGACTGAGGTAATTTTCTAAACTGCTGGACCGATTTTGACGGGACCTCTACTAAAAGATAGCTGAAGGTCTAAGGCGTAACATAGGCTACTTATTTCTTAGACTTTTTAGACATTTATTTTTAAATATGTATTATTTTTAACGCGGGTGAAACAGCGGGGATCAGCTAGTTTATTATAATGTCGTACTTAAAATATGAAACGGTGTGACAGGCGATCTTATTTTTAGAAAGTTTTTTTGACCAACTTTTATCACGTAAGATAAACTGGCCAAGTTCCTGTTCATTTGTTTTGGCTGCGCAAATGTTTATTTTGAAAATGCAAATTAATTATCTTCTTAATATTTTTGTGAATTAATGTAGTATAAGATAAAACTTGTTTATTTTTTAATGTGGGCGTTCTTATTTATAACATATTTTCATACGTTTTTTTTTAATAGAAGTAGCAAACATGCGATTGACTTAATAGTAAGGATTCACTGCTATCCATTGATATCTGTAGTCAACTACAGATAAGACTACTGTAGGCAACACAATTAATATTTTATTGTTAATATTATTTTACTTTATTATTTTAATATTTCTAAGTTTGTATTGTTATTTTGTTAGCACTGGAACACATTTGTTGTGGATATCATTAAAAATAAATTGTAAAAAAGAACGTTATATAAAAAACAAAAGACTATCGTAGAAGTCTGGTGGTAGCGCTTAATATAGCTGTTATAACCATTTATAACGCAGAATTAGTGTTACGGTGTACACCAGACATGAGCTTACAGATTTTACACTGTCATCGAAATAATATAGAAATCATTTTCTATATAAATCATGTAGAGATGTGAAAACAGATGTCTGAAAAAGACGATTGGCATTCTCAATTCCTTATTACGCCCTGAATTTTCTCAGACCAAACAAGGGAAGGCTTGTCTTTGTCCCGGGCTGACCGCAAGAACCTAATCCTGTTGGGGACACCTGCGCGGGACAAATGAGGGACATTAATACCCAGAAATGTCCTCTGGTCCGTGACAGGGGTTACCGAAAGCGGTTCGTCTGGTTATTTCCAGTTTTTGTTTATTTTTATCGGCATTCGTAATGGAATTGATGATAATGATATTGATGATGATGTTGATATTTAATATTGTGGTTTATATTTAGAGAAAAGTATCCCATCCCAATTATTATAAATGTGAAATTCCGTTTATTTGTTTGTTTGTTTGTAACGCATTAACTACTCAACATTGAGAAAGACTTGGCTATGGTCATATAGCCTTAGATTAGTAGATCTTACGCTCTTCAGAACTTTTTTATTAACTAGATGTTTAAATAAAATTTTAAAGCAAATGAAAATTAATTTCTATTTTGCAAAAACGCAAAAATCAGAGGTTAAGAGGCTGAAATTCAAATCGCTATCACTATTTTCCATTTGACCTACTTTTAAAAAGTTTTGTTTCGCAGCATTCCGCAACGACCTCTATTTCTTTATTTCTCATATCTAATGATGAATAATCTGAATTTTCATCTTGGCACTTATTCTTTTCTTTTCAGACATCTTTCATTCGAGCTTCAACCCCGAGTTTAATATCGATACTGGCGTCTATTCATCTGGCTTCTTAGCAAATGCGCTTTCTGTGTACCTGGTTCTACATTGGCTTTTTAAGTGTCAGTATGCATCTAGGATCTACGCTGCCTTCATGTGAAGTTCATACATTTTTGTAGATGTGTCAATTTGGTTTTTACGCTGTCTGACATTTATGTTGTTCGTATACAAATATTTCAACACCATAATTATATATAACACACACCTATAAGATAGTAATGATAAACGTATTTATTACAGTTGATTAAAATAGTACATTACGATACGGGTGGCCTAAGTTGCCTATTATGGCACGGCGTAAGCGAGGGTGCTAAACGCCGTGCATAATAGGCAACTTAAGTCACTAGTATCGCATTTTTTTATAGTATGCGTGACATAAGCCCGCTCGCACGTGGAAAGGCGTGCGTAAAGTGAGGGTTTAGGTCACAATGTGCTATAAAATATAATTCCATATAAATAAAATACTACTTTTTTAAAATGCAGAGCTAAATATTTAATCAATTGGATCACATCCAACGTAAATATAATACTATCAATCAATCCCTGTAACATTTGGTACATGATTCTAAAACAACTTACACAAATAAACACTGAACTTCGCTCAAACTATTTCGAACTACCTACATTTATGACATTCATTGGAAAAATTGACATCATTCGGTCAAATTGGACACGAAACAGTCGCATGCTGTACAAGTTTATTAAATGATTGGACATCCAGTGGACAGCGATCGTAATTGCATTGTGATGAAAGTCCGAGATATTTTAAAACCTTATTACGTTTTAATCCTATATAATCGGAGTCAAAGGAATTAAAGGATTCCGAATTACTGTCGACCGCGTGAAATGGATTTTTGTGATCGAAGATTTTACCTCAATGAAAGGAATTTTGAATAAAACGTTGGTTTCATGGTATTTCGTCAATTAGTCATGGATATTACAGTATGACGACCCGCGTAGTGGAACGGTTACCATACCGATCAAACGCATTGAGTCCCGGGTTCGATTCTCGGCCAGACAGACGTCTAAATGATGTCTGTCTTGCCTTTAGCAGTTCTTGGAAATTTGGAGAAACATATTGAAAACTGTTTCAATATCGAATAAAAAGATGTATTTTATATTTGACATTTACCATACCGGTCTGACGCGCTGTGGGTCCTGGGTTCGATTCCCGGCTAGACAGATATCTGAATGATAAGTTTAGATTTCTGTTCTGGGTCTGGGTTTTTGTGTATTCGTCTTTGTGTGTCCATGGCACCCACGATACAGGAGAAAATCCTACTGTGGGGCTATCTGTGTTAAAAGCGAAATCAATAATACGATAATTCATCGTATGACTATGGTTAATCTGTTAAAACAAAGTCATAATTTAAATTTACATAGCCTCTGTTATAATACATATAAGCTAAATATTAGCTCTTTTAGCTTCCTACAAAGAGCTAATTTTTAACTTTCTAAAAAGAGCTAATATTTAGCGTAACCTAAAGGCACAAAATAGAACAGGAGATTACAGAAACATCTGAAATAGAAGGAAAGTTCGAAATCATACGGCGAAGTGTTTAGTATTCGAGACACGAGCCGCTCTATCCTTCAGAACAAAGTGCTCCAAGAGGCGAGAATTGGACGGGCGAGATATTGGCTTCGCGACAAATCTTTCTCGATAATACTACTCCAATTATAGATTACAATTTCATATATTCTGGAAGCTTTGTGAAATAATATGGTTGGTATAAGTATTGATATTGTTGAATTTATAAATTATAAAAAAGTGAACACTCAAAATGTTTTACACAAATCAGTGTCAAGGAGGATATTATGAAAGTTAAATGCCATGTATTTTTTGTAAAGATATACGGAGATAGGTATTTTAAAATTATCAGTTACAGTATTTATCACTCAAAAACGGAATTCTATTACTAAATGGATAGACAGACAGACAGACAAACACCGGAGTCTGTCCCTCTGTTACAGGGCGTAAGCTCTTGAAACGCAATTGACAAACACAAATAATTTGTACAAAAGTGCGTATTGATACGACCACTGTAGAAACAAATACTAAAAATAATAAAAATTAAAAAAGACGCTTTCTACACTCATAGCCCCACAATAGGATTTTCTCCTGTGTCGTGGGTGCCATGGACACACAAAGACGAATACACAAAAACCCGGACCCAGAACAGAAAACTAAATTCATCATTCAGATATCCGTTTGGTCGGGAATCGAACCCGGGACTCAGTGCGCGTCAGACTGGTATGGTAACCGCTCCGCCACGCGTCCTGGAAAAGACTACAATTTCATAAATATTCCGAAATATATAAAATTGTAGTCTTGCAAAGTAATATGAGTATTGCTTGGATGGTTATTTTCTAAAACTTATCAATACATACTATAAAATAAAGTCGCTTACCGCTGTCTGTCTATGTATTCTTAGATCTAAAACCACTCAACGAATTTTGATGCTTTTTCTTAATAGACAGAGGAAGGTTTATATGTAATTTAACATGCAATGCCACGCGCAAAAGCTAGTAACGTAAAATATCGTTTAGTCTCCAAAGAATCTGAACTAAAATATCACCTAATATGACTAAACATGTGAGTGCTTGAATACCTACAATTTCTATTTCGTGAATACGTATATAACATATAATTTTCCACGATCATTATTACATATTTCATTACGAGCAATCGTATGAGGCGGATAGAGAATTGATCACAATTCAGTATCAAGAAACGATTCATACCTTATACATTATTGATATGAAAAGCTTTTATATCTATAGAAGGCAATACATATGAAATGGTAATGGAACACTTTTCTTAAGAAATGTGTTACATATAAATGTTGGTTTAAAGGTGGTAGAACCCTGTGTAGTTCGACTCCGGCGGCACCACAGCCACACCTATTTCTGCCATATAACAGCAGTGTTAAGCACTGCTGTGTTCTGGTCTGAAAGGTGTGGTGAGGGAGACATATGTATTTATCCGAGGCGTTCCAGCTCAGTCTTGATCTTATCTGGGGTTGAAAATCGGTTGAAAATCGGCGAACATACATGGGGGTCAGATCGATAGGTATTGAGGTCCTCTACCTCCCTGCCACGGATTATCCTATGATCGTGTTACACCCTGTATATGTAAGAAGCATCGAAAAATTAAATTTCAAAACAATTTTCGCTTTTATAGAATCTCTCTCATTATACCCGTTTGTAGCTAAGTAAACTAACGTTTGCTATTAAGCAAAACATTCCATGCATTTAGTCTCAGTAAGGCAGTAAATGTTTAGCCTTGGTATACGAATTTTAAAAATTAGGTCACTGCATATGCAAAACTCATTTTGGAATTTACTTAGTTGCAGAAATTCGCTGGCACGGTGACTTAGCGAATTAAAATGCAACATTTTTTGAAATGCTTTTCAAAAGCGATTATTCTGATAGGTCGAGAACTTTACAATTTGTTTTCAAGTATCTGGAATTTTTATTCGGTTTTATGAAAAGAAAAATGTACCGTATTATTACTTAAGCGGTAATATTCTGATTTGACCGTGGTTTTAATGGCAAACTTGTTTCTGTCCTAAGGTATGATTATGTATGTTTGTGTGTATGTATGTATTTCTCGTTACAAAAGTGTGATACAGAGACATAATTAGTCCTTAGAAAATTAATATTAAAGTTCTATGTGGCAAAAACCATTTCATATGTGATTTTCCGTTGAATCAAAACCGTAATACGAAACTTTTCCTTTTGTTAATACTTTATGTCAGTGATTCCTATAAGAAAGGACATAGGTACGTTTTCAGGTAACGGTGCGTATCTTGCCAAAACGATATTTAAGCCGTTCTGTTTTTCTAAGGGTAGCGGGAACATGATATTATTTGTAATAAGACATTTTACCACAATACTTCGTGGATAGTTTTTCAACTAAAATACTTTTCAACTGAACGCGTCCGTGGTCTCGGATAGGATTACAGCCCTTTACAAAGGAACTTCGCGAAAATCCGACTACCGTCAAATATTTAACTCTACCCTTCATCGCAAACAATTATGTAAGGTGAACTTCTCAGAAACCCCATTCAAATTCTAAATCAACTTTTCTGTTCTACAAAAGGATATTAGGCGCCAATAAAGCTATAATAATAAAAGTTTTATTCAAACTCAATATTTACGTAAGATTCGAGATCCCGGGGGAGGTTGGGCCGAAGTTAACAACCGACAGGTTTAATTAGGGAAGGGAGCTAATTCCCAAGTTTTGATGAATGCGATTTCACGGATACAACCCTGGTTGGCCGGAGAGTAGCATAATTTGAAATTTTGATTTAAAGCCTTGTTTGAATAATTGTTATTAAGATCAGATTGTTGTGGAAATAAATTCATGCATTCCTGATATACTTATTATTTCAAGGTCTCAAGTTATTTATATCCAGCATAATTTATATTTTTAATTATAAGACAAATTGATTCGTAATGGGTAGGTATTAATAATATCTGTTTGTATCATGTGAATATTTTTTTTATTTTTAAATTAATAAAGCATATTATGTTTCAGAACAGGAACAGGAATTGATCATTTAGATCAATTGAGACTCCAGTCCTTGTCCGATTAGATATCTACCCGGAAGCTACTGTGTGTCAGACCAATGTAGTGACCCCTCTGTTATACGTGTTGCCTATTTTAGGGCACTAAAAATTCTAAATTCAGTTTCCCAATAAATCCCATATATTGTCCAAGTATAACAATCACAAATCTTAACGTACAAATCGTCTTGATAAACAACTAACCCCTGTTTACCCGATCGGTTCTAAACCCGATCATCCGGACATTTAGCTTCTGAAAAACAGATATCAGAACAAAATTCTACGTAATCTTTGCCTTCAAATGTTTTCCCGACTTGGTGACTCAATTAATTTGTTATTCTTGTCTGAAGTAACCGGCTTTTCTTGGATGTGGATTAAGAGCGACGAGCGATTTTGAGTAAAATAAAAACAAATTGTCACTTTCTGATGAATGTGTAATATAATTATGTATTTAGTATGTCATGTGTTTTCTATGTTATTTCATCATACCCATTTCTTTTGCAATTTAAAACGACAGCAAAAGGAGTTTCATTTAAATTAAATATGGGTGTCTCCGGTACTTAAAACACTAATCCATATTTATAACGTTATAGGTATACATACGAGTACATTTGCTTATACTTAGAGACACTAGGAACATAAAATATGTTTATGTTTATTTTTAAAGTAAGATAAAAATTGGGAAGCAAAACCTCTCGGGTTAAAACCTGGCTTTTAGGGCTATTAAAAACCCCAACGAAAAGTTGGGTTACACGTTTACATCCCCTGGTATACGTAGGAACATATCTTTCTTTATGAAGCCTAAAATCCCTGGACATGAAACCCAAGTCACAATGCCCCTGTCCGAAATAACCGGGATAAACGCTATTTTCGATACACAAGTGGCTCTCACTGCGAGTGCAACCATAGTTGGTTGCAGAGCGTTTAAATCTTTTGCAGAGAGCACCCTACACATCTTTGGTCCACTCCACCTCAAGATATCTACCACAGTAGAGTTTACATGACAACTAAAAGTAGTAACATTTAACAATAACACACACTTAAACTTAACTTTTAAGTTAACAACGTGAAAGTTAAAAGTAACAGTATTTGTGTTTGAATTGGCGATTAATGTTCTGAGTATGGATATTTGTATCTCCTTATATCCGCGACTTTAGTAGGTTTATTAGTAGAATGCATGATTTTATATATAAAATCATATTCGTGAATCTTTATTAATATAGATTAATAAATTCGTGATTCATGACTTTTTTTTCTTTTTATGCCTGCCTATGGCCCCATAAAAGCCAGTTATGTTTTTAGTTAAAAATCATTATATGTGTATCGATAAAAATAACAAAATAAATCCAAAAGTAGCTGGACATAAAACCCCAGATTACAGTAGCCCTATCCGAAAGGAATCGGGGGTTAAACTCAGATAAATAAAGTAGGTAGATCTATCATTCGTAACAAAAAAATGAAGCTATTTTTAAAATGGTCGGATTAAAAACTGATTATGTGAACGTCAATAAACTAAAGGTACTGACAAAAAACTACGCTAGTTTTGTGTAAGTGTGTGCGTATAAATACATGAAAGTAGCGTAGTTTTTTTCTTCACTCAAATACAAGGCGGTGAGTAATCTACCTATTTTATTTATCTCAGGGGTAAACATTATTTTCAATACAAGTTTCGATACTCAACAGTTGTTCATGTGTTACTCACCTAATTGATTTCTTGGAAACGGCTCTAACAGAGCCTGAAGTCAAAAACAGACGCGATCATTAGCGTGATTGTAATATGAATAGTAGAATCCTATGTTGATTCTGTTTCCAAATGTTTATTCTAGGAAATGAATATACGTAGGTAACTTTACAGTCAGAGTAGAGGATTTTAGATCATAGTTAATCCTGCTGCCTAGCTACGAATTGGTAGACAGCTTCTCGCTATCCATGAATGAAAACTAACATAATATTCTTATGATGTAAAAATATTTAAGATATTTAGGTACCATTTCTAATTAACTCTCGACCATTTCTTAAATATTAATTAACCCAATGAAAACCAGACGGGCCACCAGATGGAAAGTAGTCACCGTCGCCCTATAGACAATTGCAACACCAAAAGAGTCGCCAATGTTTCGCCGGCTTTGTAGGAAAGCTCTTTTTGCACCTTTCTTGAAGAACCCCATATCATAGCGCACCGGGAATGGCTCAGAAGAAAGCTCATTCCACATCTTACATGTTCGAGGCAGGAAGGATCCCGGAAATCGAACCGTGTAGGACCGCCATGACTGCAATTGATGAGGTTGGAACTTCATCCTTCGGCGAGTGATGTGATAGAAGAACGGTGATGTAGGCACCAGGTCGAACAGTTCCTCGGAACACTCACCATTGTAAAGTCAATAGAACACGCAGAGGGAACCTATATCCCTCCTCAAGCTTAACGGCGCAGCCATTCTTTATAAATTGAAGCGAAAATATAAGGCACTGTTGTAGTCTATTCAACAGAAGTACACAGATTTCTTTCAATCGACGAATTTACTTTAAGTTAAGTAATAAATAAATCCATTGAGAGCCAAAGTTCTAAACTCATAATTCCTTTTACAGTATAAGTTTATTCGTGGCATGCGCCTGTTTCCTCCATGAGTGTGCAAAACAAATCACTAGTCCACTGTTTTATGTTGGTACTAAAGTTTTATGGTTTAAGTATGGAATCTGGTTCAACGGCTATAAATTTAAGTTGAAAATACTGGCTTTGCAGGATCATTCAGCTGTTTTCGCTTAAATACTCTCCGTAGAGTGAAGTTGTTTATTTTTTTAACGTGTAATTTATCTAAAAACAAGATCAAAAATAAGTAAATTTATTATATTAACGCTCTTAGGTTGCCACCCATACACATTTTTAATGTACCCCAGACAATACCTACCCTAGACATTTTAAACCACGGCATTTCTTTAACCACTCCCTTCAGACCAGAAAAGAACAACGCTTAACACTCTTGTTCTTAGGCAGATATAGTGGTAGTTGTGTTGCCTCAGGATTCGAACCACAAAAGATAATAGGTACAACAAAGAAGGTTAGGTAGGATAATGTATTTAATTATATTATTGTCTTCTTATAACTCATAAGTTAAATATATTTCCTACCAAAACATTAATGTTTCGGACTGTTGCATGTTACAATTTCAGAAGTATCCGTATTTGTTACCCAAAACAATAAAAGCTAAGATTACGAGATTTTATTAGAAAAAAATGTTTGCTGAAGTTACAAACAACACTTTAAATACATGCGTGTACAAGTACATATTAAAGCAATTACGCACATAGCGACAGACAACGCAATAATCATGTGTGGCGTCGGTAAGCATGTATTTGTGGTATTTGTTAATAATTCCCACAAGATTGCCCTGCTGCTGTGCTAGGGAATCGCGTAACTGACAAACTTAGAGGATATCTTAACAATTAGCGACAGTAGTTTGAGTAAGAGGGTACTTATAAATCGGAGTACCTACATACGCTTTCTTAATATTGTGGTGCGCTCTACTCCAGTGGTAGATAAAATTGCGCCTGCTATGAGCGTCAGTATAGATATATGTAGTTTTTTTAGAATGCTCTTTTTGTTAAATGTTGACATTGAGTTAATTAAAAAAAGAAATTATAGAGCAAAATCATTGTATCAAAGTTTTGTAGAAGTCAGTTTATTACCCTTCTGGCTAACGGAGTGTGCCAGATAGGAGTGAAAACTAAATAAATAAGATAAGAGTGTAATGTACGCATGTATATGGGTACAAAAACAAAAAAAAATACTTTTTAACTCTAATACTTATGCCATGTAACTACACATTTATTTCATTTCTGTATTTTTAACGCATAATTTATCTGAAAACAAGGTCGAAAATAAGTAAAATATTTTTTTATATTAACGCACTTAGGTTACTTGTAATAAACACATATAATGTATTTTTCTAATTTAGTTTACCTTATTAAAACGTAAAATAACTTAATTTGTCATTTACGTAGTTCTGACATTCAACAGAGCGTAGAGCTCAATCCGCTCCGACGCATATGTGGTTATTGTTGGTAGAATTGCGTACATTTTAGCGTTTTCTAAATACGTACGGAATTTAATTATAACTTTGTATGAGTTATCTGTGCTTATTACGAGCGCGATGATTTTTAATTTCTCGTTGAGATATTCTGATAAGTTGTTACTGTGTAAGGGAAGATAAGGGGTAAAGGAAGTATTATACATCCAGTGAATATTTGTATAATAACCTTTGGAATTAGAATGATCACGGTAATTGATACCTGGAAGTGATATAAGCCAAGTTTCAACCATTAGGCTATCACTGCTGCAAACTACTTCAAGTTATTCTCCTATTTCAAGTTATTCTCCTTCAAATCCAGCGATTTATTGGCGATTCCACTGGTATTGCAAATGTCCATAGCCGGCGGTGACTAATTTCCATCAGGTGGGCCGTCTATCTATCTATATCTATTGGTTATCGTTAGGTATAAGTATAAAAAACTAAAGTAACAAATATGCACAAACTAACAACAACCAAACAACATTCTATTCATTATAATTGAAACAAACTTCCAACAACCATCATCTAACCAACAGAAGTAGACAAAACGTATCACGACAGGAAACCAAATCAAATCTTCTGTTTCCGTGCTACGGCACATCTGAGTTCTGGAGCACGCAATAAGAGAGCCTAATTACCGACATTGTTGTAAGGCTTCGAACATACTAGCGACTAATTCACTCCCGCCTTCTATTTTCCCCGATCCTGACAATCTGGAAATGTTCAAGGCAAGAGTGACTAGGCTACTTCTAGGCAAACGTGCTACATCCTGGTCTGCATCTCACTCAACAAGTAAGATCGCAGCCAAACGTAAGCCTATTGTAAATTTAAAAAAAATACTATTTTGCAACTTCATGTTTATGCAAGCTGCTATTCCTTTATTTCGGTTCGATAAAATTTTAGTAGCAAATAAGTAAGCAGTTGTACTGCCACCAATAGGCTTCTTTGATTAACGCCAAAATAGATTAATTTTCTACTACTTTCTGACCATAGAAACGTAAGTGCTAAGTGAGATTGTTTCATTTAAGCGCTCTTTAACACGCGCTGCTCATTTATTAATGTTTGTAAATAGAATCAAATAGTACGCAATAATATTAATTACGCACAAAATCAAAAGAACCGTTTTATTAAATCCCTAATACCTACGGATTGGTTGCTATGTACAAACAGCCATAATTAAACTCTAGTATGAGTATATATCGAATATCACAGCAAATTTTCGTTATATTGCCCAAACAATGTAGCAAGACGTTAGAACTGGTCAATTTTATACTCTCACATAGGAGTTGTTAAATACAAAGTAGCTAATCTGTTAAAGCCTTATGTTGTGAGACACGCGAGCACATCAGAATCTCTGCTGCAATACTAAAACAGTTACATGGTCTAGTATGTACGGTTTTTATGTTATTTTTTATATGATCGAAGTAGAAAACGAGCATGCAACCTGATGGTAAGTGGCCACTGCCGCCCATGGACATCTTTAGTCAACTCCGGATAAGATCAAGGTCCTACCTGAGGTTGACCATAGATGCGTTGCTACCCCTGAGGACTGAGTTGGAACGACTCAGATAAGTATGTCTCCCTTACCACACCTTAAATATCCGTACTTGTCCAATGTAGTAGACTATAAATTATTACTCTCATTCTGAAAATTAATTTAAATCCGTCGTAAGTGCATTGGATGTTATTCAGTTTATCTCCTAAATATCCACAGATTTTTACTGGCTTGGTTGAATGCAATCTTACTAATCTTACTAATATTATAAAGCTGAATGTTTGTGAGTATGGATGGATGGATGTTTGTTACTCTAAAACTTAAGAACAACTGAATGGATTTGGATGAAATTTGGTGCAGACATAGACATTAGTCTGGAATAACATATAGGTTACTTTTTATTCCGGGAAAATATGCGGTTTCCGTGTGATACATTTATTTTGTTTTATCGTCGTGTCAATGTTGCAGCATGTTTATTGATTTACTTTTCGCTGGTGATACCGAGGGAATCATCTAGTTTTATTAGTAAATACCACCTCATCTCATTACATACACCTCACATTTCAGTTAATTTGGTATCATATCAGACATCCATTACCTTGATGCAATCAGTATAGTATACAGCTATCAACGTACAAACAAATGGTACAAAGGATTACAAATCGTGGAACTAAATCAAATTGGTCACGCGATTCCGTCACGCGATACATCCTGGACCGGATGCTGCAGAGATTAAATGCGGGATGAACACGGGATTTTAATCATTGTGCATTGCAAGAACTGATATTGTGGAAACATTCATGTTAAGGAAAACGAAGAATTAATTTACAACTTAAAACGATTTCCCTACAGTAAGATATTCTCCTGTGTCGTGTGTGCCATCGACACACACATACACGAATACACAAACACCCAGACCCAGAACAGGAATCTGAATTCATCATTTAGATGTCTGTCTGGCTGGGAATCGAACCCGGGACCCATTGCGAGTCAGACCAGTATGGTAACCGTTCCGCCACGCCGGTCGTTCGTCGTTAACGAGCATTAAATTGCTGCATTTTGTGGATATTATTAATATCCCAGTGTGCATCAAGCATAATATTGGACCTCCACCGTCATTTATTCAAATTGAAAATATTTATTAATAAACATAAGCACAGCCGTAACTGTCATAGATTGGAAATATTTTCCGCCCAAAATTATTGTTATGTTATGCTGACAATCAGATAAATAAATAAATGACATAAAGTTTTATAATATAAATTCATTATTAAAATGTCAATCTGGTTAATTAAGAGCTATAAATACACGTTAAACATGTAATAAATCTCGTGTTTACTTCGTTAAATAACTCTATAGCTAGTTCATGAAGTGTAGGTATATTTAGGGAAATCCACTAGAAGGGAATATCCCAATCAAAATGTTTGGGTAAGAAGTGTAACCCTTAAAATAAATCTACTTACTAATCAAATAGTAGTGAGATGAAGAAGTACAAAACATTTAATATTCCTTTTCGTTTATAAGCTAACATTTAAGAATCTAGTGACCCAGAAGTTAAACGCGCACTATTTTATAAACTTGTCGAACCTGGACACGGACCGGATTCTCCCAACTTCAACGAAGTGGATCGAAGAATCGAAGAAAACAAGAACAGCTTCGAGGAATGTCGACGTGTTCCCGATACGGAACTCAACGCTCGAGTTTTGAACAGCGTCCGGCAAAACATAGCTCCAAGTTTTTAATTTAAGTTTGAAGCTTCAACGAGATCTCGTCTTTTTCTAAAACTCTATCCACTTTAGTGTCATTAGCAATCGGAGTCCTTTCATAGTATTTTGGTATATGTATACATCTATTGAAATAAGGTGAAATAAGATTTATGTGCCTCATGGAGTCGGTTTTAATAGCATCACTCCCTTAGAAACTCCCACAGGACTTAGGAAAAAAAATCTTGGAAATGGACAACAGCGTCTTCATGTGTAATATCAACACAATACAGTCATTAACACGCATGCCAAGAGCCGTAAATATGGACATGACTCCCCATTAGAGAAGGCCTATGTCCAGCAGTACACTTAAAATAGGTGATGGATAAAATTAAGATGTGTTCACGAATCGTATAAAATATGCAATAGAAATCGATTGATTTGTATATATTAAATATTTTAATGTTAAAGAAAAGTATAATCACTTGAAAACCTCAGTCGAGAATTTTTATCTCGAATCTAATCGATTCACAATTTATTTAAATAACGCTTCACACTCATAGCCCCACAGTAGGATTTTCTCCTGTGTCGTGGGTGCCATGGACAACACACA